>JAOPUG010000192.1:3163314-3174152 GCA_027564375.1 Micropterix facetella
ACTTTTAGATATACATTGTATTGGCTATCAAGATATTACAGTTGTAAGTTTTCTGAATATAATAAAATAAAATAAAAATAAAATAAAATATATTCTGTAGAATCTCTATTAAATGATGTTTAAATCGTTAAAATCGGTCTAGTGATCGCTGCACTACAATCATATTTCTAAAAAAACTCCACATGAGGGAATTTCCAAAATTGCAACTATTTTTCGTGACATCATGTCGTAATCTGTGTGCATCACAGCAATTTATGTATCGTTTTCGTCAAGAGTCATATCAATTGATAGGCAAAAGATTAATGGATTGACTGATGAAAATATTGTAGAGAAAAGAAGTCTGAGAAGCGCCATATTTGCATTTAGCGATAGTACTCTCTTCATGAGATGATTGAATCGATTAGCGACTTTATTATGGTCCAGCAGTACAAAGGCAATGGCGCATAAAACTTAGGAATTGACTGAACAATAGGCAGAAGCCCTTATAAATAGTATCTTACAAGATATCGTCTATAATCGCCGCATTACAAAGTAGTCACTAGGGCCATAAAATTCGGCGACCGACCGGTGGCAGGTACCTGCGGTCACTCTCTGTAAGGCCATGTAAGTGCGAAAGAGATCGCATGATTCTAATGGTTCATCGCGAATCTTCGCTTTGTAATGCGGCTACTATAATTAGCGATGAGAAATGCTCAAAATGAATGAGAGAAGATAGAGACAATATTGCAAAAAAATACAATTGTTACATTCTGCCGACTCTGCCCTTTCAAATGATGTAAAAATCTTTCAAAACGGTCCAGCCATTGTTACGATGCTTACAGATTACAAAAAACCCCCGCGACTCAGAAGACTTCCTAATTATTAACCAAAATGGCTGATTTTATTAAGATGACACTTTGTGATCTAACTGCATCTCGCTTATTTATGAACGCTTTTCAATAAAAATTGGATGGAATGCTAGGTAATAGATTGAGGAAGAGGAAGATGACAATAGTTTTTGAGAGAAACTTCCGACAGGCACCATAATATCAAATGTCAAAAGTATGATGACTTATACTATTAGTATATCAGGTGGCATAGTGGTAATAATGCTCAAAACTGGCCTCACTTTTTTCGAATTACATAATCCTGCTCCATCACGTAGATAAAGGAGGAAATCGTTGTGATGAATCTACGGTCCAGTTCAATTTCAGATCAGAGATGGTTGCTGTTACGAAACACAAAAATATTCCCATCGATAGATCCGGACTCTCTTCTATCGTATGACATTTAAATCATTGAAATCGGTCCAGTGATTGCTGCACCACAACCAGATTACTAAAGAAACTTCACATAAGGACACTTCCAAAACGGCTGCCAATTTTCGTGATGACGTTTCGTAATCTGTGCACATCGCAGCTATTTATGAACGCTTTTTGACAATAGTTACATCAAATGATAGAGGATAGGATTAAAGAATTGATTGATGGAGATATTTTTGTTGAAAGTCTTGCGGAAGAATTTGTATTTTACGACAAGACAAGAAAATCTTTCCAATCAAGTAATCATTTGCAAACATCAATAGCAAATAAAATATTGTAAAAAGTGTCTTTTTTTTAGAGGTATAAAATTTAGAGGTACCTATGCAACGTTGAAATTAAATAAAACACATAAAAATTATGTTATTGGTCATGGTTTTGGCTCTATTTAAAATATGATTTTATGCCATTAGTGTTTAAATATGATTTCGGGCATATGGGCTCCACGGCTGTAGCACAATCGGGCAGTCCAATTTTCGACCACTTTGTCGAGCAACACTGGGGCCCGAGCAACACTGGGGATGGCCCTAGTGTTGCTCGACATACCGATATACAGATGTCGGCAATAACATTGCGAATTTTGACTTTCAAGTGATCCAACGTCTGTGATTTATCACTGTAGACATATCCCCATAGTTACTTCACATATCCAAGAAAGTAATCCATTGGTGTAATATCACACGATCGGGCGGCCAGTTCACAGAGGTCCATTATTTCAAAAAAATGCGGTCATGGAATGTTTCCCGCGATAAATTGATGGTTTCGCGCGCTGTGTGGCATGTTCTGGCGTAAGTCTATTCGTGGTAAAATGGCATACAGAATAGAGCACAAATCAGCTGTCAGCTGACAAATTGGCCGTCGCTGGAAAATGTTGCCAATTCAACAACCAAACCTCTAACAAAATACCCTTTATTTATTTTTAGAGTTTCATAGTTGTGAGTACAGCTAAAGTTCGCATGGAGAAAAAATGCAAGAAAACTAAAAGTGATGTTGTCAACCAAGATGACAACCAATCTCAGATGAATAGTATAGAAGATATTTTAAAGGAATACAACTCGAGGCAGTTGAAAAAAGAGCTTTTGTACATATTGGAGAGTAAACCGGAGAAACTTAAAGACAATTTGGTTGCAATACGGTCAAATGGTATGTTTTGTCTTTCTGCATGTAATAGCCATTTCTAAACACTGACTTTCTAATAATATATTAGTAGCGAACGCTGTAAAACTTAAAGCAGCAGTCACTCATTTAACCTAAAGAATGCCTCGGTAAAGAGAGAAGTTTTTATAACACAGGATCTCCATAAGTCTGGCGAAAGTCTAGTGCACCGATATAAACTTTGTCAAAGCGGAGCTGGAGTTCTTACATGTCATTCTATAGATGTATATGCCATACAAATCAGCAGACCTGCAATCAAATTTACAAATATTGGTTCATGATATTTCAAATTTACAGAATGTTCAGTTTAAAGTAGTTGTTTCAGTAAGAGCTTTTGCTTCATCCTTTGATCAACCCATTCTGTGTTTCCGAACGCGCCGGTGCGCTAGACATTCGCCAGACTTATGGAAATCCTGTATTGTAAAAACTTTTCTCTTTGCCGAGGCATTCTTTAGGTTAAATGAGTGACTGCTGCTTTAAGTTTTACAGTGTTCGCTACTAATATATTATTAGATGGTCAGTATTTAAAAATAGATCTCAAATCTGATGGTGTTAAGACGGCCATTAAGGGCCACCAGTTTAAATAGCTAATTAGGTCAAATGTCATTAATCGATCAGTGTCGAGTTGTCAGGTTGCAATTGAGAGTCGCTGATCGTTGTCCATTCCTATATATTTCCTTTGTCATTGTCTAACTCTACCCGTAATCAGTATTTCAGTTGCCGGGCCCAGATGACTTTGGCCCGGGATGTCTTCCACTAGCTATAAAAGCTTTGAGCAGTTACTCTCGTGAGCCAGGTCCATAGCCCAGGCTTTTATGTTGCAGGTTTCCACTCTTCCCTGCCTGAAGACTGACTTTTTCCCTGAGTCGAGTGCATTCGAGCTGCAGTGGTTACCTCCTACTTCCAAGGCGGCGGGCCACTTTGCTACTACCTCCTCATTGGTACTTACACGCTTCTTACTCCGATGCGGATATTAAGGCTTTCCCAAGATTGTCCCATACAAACAGGTATTAATGCGCCTCCTGTACCGATGCGAGCCTTGAGACTTTCCCCGGATTGGCAAAACCGTACTCACGCGCTTCCCGCGCAGCTGGAACAGTGCGACGTGACCGCTTGCGCTCGAGTGATCCCTATATACATTTCTCACTGTTCAACTCTATGTACATTTCTCACTGTCCCTAAATCTCTGTGTTTCTCCTCGGGCGATAAAGTTCGCTGAAACGCTCCGGGGTGGACGGGTTTGCCCGTAGCAGATGACACATACTACATCCGTCCAACTCTACCCTTGACTAGTTGATCGGTTTTATAGCCACCACCAAAGAAGTAGCACGTTCACCTGAGCTCAGGGCAAGAAAAAGTAGCACACGTGATCTGCAGGCAGCGGACTCCCTACCTCTCCACCGGCAAGTGTTACTTTTGATTGCTACTTTAAGTATTCGCCAATTTCACCATTATTTAATTGCCGAAACAGCCAGACTTAATCGCTAAGAGCGCCTGTACCGACATTTTGTAATCCAAAAGGCTTATGTCCCCACAGTTAGTCCGAATCATGTTGGACTGTTTATTTGTCATATTTTCCAGGATACAAAATTCGCCTTCGAAATGCTGATATACAAAATCCTCCATCCATGGTAGATGATAATGATGGATACAATTATTATTCGGACTCGATATCTCTTACCGATATAAAGGACAATATACTCATAGATATTCCTGTTGAATCTGACACTAATGGGTATGTTTTTTTAGCTATTTTAACACAATCCCCTGTAAATCACAGTTCCGTAATCTACTGGAGTAGTTTCAGAATTCTACCATCGTTGTTTCAAACGGCGACTAATATAATAGCTATCTTACGGTAGTGGACATGATATCTTACAGTAGTGGTAATAACCATCTTGCAGTAGTGGACATGACAGAAGAAGAAGAAGCAGACTAAAAGGAATAATTTCTCCAACAGAATTACAGGTGGCAAAGTCCCAGCTGCATATATTGAAACAACAAACCTACAAACAGAAACCAAATATATTATTCACGATACACTACAGACTGTTGTGGGTAGTGAAACATCAGAAGAACACTACGTACTGATCGAGAATACAGAAGAAAAAGAACTGAAACAGAAAAGGAAAAAAAAGGCCCAAAGAATGACTGAGTATGCACGTAAGTATGAAGATTATGATAGTTAGTTATAAGGATCTGGCAATATCGAAGCATGTAGTAAGTGACAGTATTGAATCAAATGATTTACGAGTCTGCATAGACATCCATAAAAATAAATCCTGCTGGAATCAGCCAAAATGGCGCTGATCTGACTAAAAATGGCCAAAATGGCTGGTGGGGTATGGCAGTATAACCATGAGATATGTGGATCTGAAGAAGTCACTCTTGCGAGAAGATTATGACAGCAACTATATGGTCATGCTGTTGGCCTTCAATTTCAGAATGACTGGACAGCAATTGGGGAGTTTTATTCCCCCTCTAATATTGTATAACTGGACACCAGACATTCCAAAATTTTATTTAAATGCCTTTCAGCATACACTTTCAGACCCCAGTAATCTCGCTCGCTGAAGCTATTCAGAGGATAGTTCATATAACCTTTGTAGCAACACGCCTTACACAGTTAGACATGTTTTAGCTGCTGCAAGTCGGCCTTAGATCATGGTCGGTACACTTACAGCCATGGCAAAGTCCTTGCTGTGATTCGCGAGGTGATTAGCTGTGATGTGCTAATAAGGGTTTGACTGTACCATCCAAACCCCCAATACAGTTTGTGCAAGATGGCTCTAAAGGCAAAAAATCCACTCCAAAACCCTTCTCAATAATGGAGAAAGCTTCGACTGGATTCTGGAGGTCAATTCGGTGTGAAAGCAGTATAATTTTTCTGAAATCTCGGTTGCACAGCCCTCCATCCAGATATCACTCTTTACTCCCTGTCTCGGCGTATGGCCTTTATTGTAGAATTGTGGCCTTTATTGTCATTGTGCAATGATTATCTACGGTGCAGGAATTTCGAAGATTACTACGTGCATACACAATTTTTGCCACATATATAAATCGCCCTGTATATATGTAGATATTTCCCGACCCAATAAAATCAGTCCACAGATTAAAACTTCATTTATATTACCATTTTACTCCTTATATATCGAAACTCTAAATGGAGAAAGTATTAGTACTGGTGCTAAGTTACCACAGCAACCTAAAGGTTGCTGTGGCCAAAGAACAAGGGAGACAACCGACTCTTCAATACTGGAAGTAAGTACAAACGGAGCTGCCATGGAATTCACCGGCCAGAGTCTGGCCCATCATAATACTGTTGTTACGCTTCTGATGGTCGAGAAGTATAATAATGATATATCCGGACAAAAGTTGCGAATAGCTAATAAGCACTCGCACAAAAGAATTTCCAGGCTACGCAGGTCACTAATTTTGACAAGTTTTGAGATACGCGAAAAGTAAACTATATATTTTTATAATTTATATCATATTTTTTCAAATTATTCTCCATTATTTTCTATGCAAATGCCCATCCGTCTAAACTAGCTCTGTAAACATTTATTCCAGTCTACCTCCGATAGGTCAGAAACGGCTGATACGTAGGCAGCCACCGCTTCATCGGTACTTCAAAAAAATGTTCCAAATATTTTATTCGTGACAATTGGAAATAAAAAGAAGTCACAGTCACATGTTTGACAATGCGACTTTTATATACCATTCTGAGTGAATTGATCTACATTTTTCTAGCATGCATGTCGCAATATATCCACTCCGTGAAAAAAAACAAGCCAGCATTCATTGCCAATGTTTCCAGGTCTTTGTAATTTTGTTGGCAACTGGCTATCTGCAAACACCCTCACCGACGAACGCTTCTTTCCGGTTCATGCTGATATATGCATGGTTCATCGCCAGTAATTATTTCAGAAACATGCCTTGATGTCTCACACGGGCTTTTTTTTCTGTTTCGGCGAGCTTACGAGGTAACCAACGACAAAAAAGTTTCCTAACATCAAGATGTTCTCGTAGGATGGTATGAACACTAACCGAACTAATGTCAAGTGTAAAATTCTCTGTATGTCATTAAATGTGATTTGTGGTTGTTCTCACACCAGCATTTCAGTAGTCCATGCAATTTCTGCAGTGACTGCTATTGGCGGGCATCATCTTCAAGATTAGTCCGCCCCTTTTAAATTTGTAAAACCATCTAAAAATCATTGCCTGAGAAGAAACTGATTCACCTAAAGCTGATATTAAAGGTAGATAGATATCGCAAATCTTATATTAGATAAACCAAATTTAAAATGTGCCTTGAGTTCAATTGTAGCAGACGAAAAGGCGGGAAGTGATGACAGAATAAATACAAAAAAATGTATTGATTTTTAATTGTTGTAAATGGCCATTCACATTTGATATTTAGATAAATTTGCTATTTAGAAATGAAGGATATAGAGTATTTCAAAATTTATATAGTGACCTATGTACAAGAACTAAGCAGGAATTTATAGTTAGTCCTCACAGGTCTTGAAGAAGCGGAAACGTCGCTCCAATTTCCGTTAAGTACGGACTCCTAATGCAGTCAAGGAGCTGATTTTGGAAAGATAATGTCTGGATGCGAGATCAAAGAAATCGCTCCCTCATAGATAGTGGAGTTTGTAAAAAGCATAGGACTAAAAATGAAATGTAAGCACGGAATATCTGGTCGTCGTGCACCATGGCTTCGGAGCTCATACTGCAATGCTTTTAGTCTACACTGAATGGTGCTGAATAAATGTCCAGCAATTAGTAGACGGCATTCTAGTAATGATAAAAGCGATAGTTTTCATAATAGTTTTGTTTACTATGGCACAATCTCCCTGAGCCTTTACCTTCGCATTTTTTTATTTTGCTGTGTGGGGCTGTTTCAAGGTTTACTGAGCCTTGTATCACTGTGACCATTTCTGGTCTATTATGATCGCCACCTAAGCTTCACATCGTTTAAGAACCGAAGTAAGATTTTGGCGCTGGTTTGTTTTACCCCTTATGGGCGTTTCTTTTACGCATAAGTGAGCCACATTCGCATACGAAGTGCATGGCAGTTTGGTTTGAAATTTGGCAGAACCTGCACTCTAGTATCCCAGAGCTTGAGGTTGAACATTTGTTTGTTCAGGCCACAATGTCCCCTGTGCGCTAGCACTTGTGAACGTTTTAAGTCCCGCGTGTTGTTCCAGTGGTGGAAGGATTGTTTTAAACATAGGTTTTTGAGCATTATATTTGCCTGGCTATTTGGTACGCCACAACATAGTTCAGGGCCGTATAACATTCCTTTTTCGCCCGCCTTTACAAGTTCGTCACCTACGCATTACAGACTATATAAAAAAACAAAATACGTCCAACTTAAGTGTGTCCGTTCCCTTCAATTGTCTTTTGTCTATTTCTCCTGTAGTCATTATTATACTTACGGTGTCCGCTTGGAAAAATTGTTGAGTTGGGTGCCAGGAATTATTTAATGTATAGTATCTTTTTTTCCGGCATATTTTCAAGTCGGTCTCTTGAATGCACTCAACCGTTCATTGAAGCTTGTATCATTTGCATTTGCAGCTGTTAGTGACACTATTGAAATACAAATACTGAATCTTGAGCAACAAAAACAAAGGATTAAAGATGCTCTGGAGAGCGAAGAGTTCTTGAAGAATTTGCACCGTTGTTACAAATGCGGAGTATCATTCAGGATGCTCTTTCATTATCGACAGCATATGATACGCCATGACAAGGTACGCCTAAAACCATTCTCAATAATCGAGAATACCTCCGATTGAATTCTTGTTTTTGTTTATACTCTTTATTGTGAAATTACACAATGGGCAGGTTTATTATCATAGGACAAACTCTTATAACAAACCATACTATGAAATATTTATATGTAGGTGTGTATGTAAAATGCGTGTAGGGTGTATCTTATTATTTATTGCATTTGATGGACAGAATTGAAATACAATTCCGATAATTTTATCCCAACGGATAATGGTGACTTAGCTGGGAATCGAACCCGGGACCTTACAATGTATGATCAGGCGACCTAACCACTATGCCACCGGGCCAATTTTTGAAATCGATTCAGCATCTAAGCAGTCTTACTTCCGTATAACCATGAGCGATGTGGACTTAAAGAAGTGAACTAAGAATGAATATTTTTATTTTACTATTATTGCATAAAATGGAGTATTTTGTTTCACAAAATAGCGGTACCGTCCGCTCCTGTTGACCTGTCTCTTCTTCGTCTCTCTTGTTCGAGCCTCAAACTCTTCTTCAAGCCCTGAGCTCAGAGACTGACTCCCTACTCATCAGTGATGGCTGTAAGACTAGCAATATAGTGGGGGGTAGAGTTGGACGATGAGAAAGGGTTGGGCAATGATTGGATCGCGACTTGGCAACTCGACAGCATCAATACTTGTCAATTAGCCCTATTAAATCTTGATACCCTTAATTATTATCCAAACATTAGCACAAAGGTGGGCATATTGCCTTGATACTCTCTTACTGTCGACCATTTGTATAAAATATTATTGTTAAATTCTTGTATAATAACAACACAGCTCTGGTAAGAATAATAAATTTGATATAAACCCAAATAAGTACTACTTTTAATAAAATATATTATGAACAAAATCAAACATGATATGCTTCAATGGAAAGAGAGATGAGATAATAAGTTAGGCAGGGTCTAATGATAATTTTAATAGTAATTATATACGAAATTTTACGAACCTGACAAATTTATGAATCACTAACCAAAAAACTAAAACTCCGGTTTAGAGCGCCACTTGCTTGCTCTTAATCGTCTCTCCTGTATCCTTCACAGTTCGCAGCCCATGTAGATATTTTTTGAAGCAGCGCTGAACTCTCTCAAGCAAGTCGATGTCTTTTTTCAAAGCACGATATCCATATTTGGAATTCATACTCCAGCAGCGGTCGAACATATGCAAATTAGTACTGAAATTTACAGTGATCATATTAATATGGCCGCCCACTGTAGATCTTGAATAAGGTATCTGGTAAAGTTTTCCTTTCCTTGTGTGTTGGGGCTGTTCTAAGGTTTTATGAGCCTTGTATTACTGCAACCATCTCTGGTCTATTGTGATCACCACCTACTTATACCAAGCTTACATATTTCCGAGCTTAGCTTCGCATCAGTTAAGAACCGCAATAAGTTTTTGGCACTGGATTGTTTTACCTATTCAGGTTGGAGTTAGTAGTTATTCAGGTGGTCGTATTTATACAAGAGGTGCAGGAGAGTTTCGTCTGCTATTTGGCAGAGCCTGCACACTAGTGTCTCAGGGCTTGAAGTTGAATATGCGTTTATTCAGGTACAGTGTCCTGTGAGAGCTTTCACCAGTATGGCTAAGTTGTTCCTAATAAGCACTGAAGCCTCCTGGGAAGTCTTTGATTAGCGTTTTGGAATTATTCAAACCTGGTGTGCTGTTCCAGTGGTTAAAAGATTGTTCTAAACAGATGTTTTTGTGTATTTGGTTTGATAGGCTTTTCGATACGCCACAGCACTTCTGAACCGTACAGCGTTCCTTTTGCTCCTGCTATATGGTAGAGTTTGCTCTTTTAACTATGTTGGAAATGTGTGGTTCCCATTTTAAATAACACAACACACTTCTCCACGTTTGAGGTGAGTAGTCGCTACTATAGTCAAAATATATTCAATAGTCTTAGTTAGTTAGTAGTTATTCATCCAAAATTGCAAGTACAGTTGGATACATCATAATAATAAACGTTTAAAACACAAATAATCAAAAATGTAAAACAAATAATCAAAGGAAAAAAGTAAAATCAAATAAATCAATAGCTTAAAACTAAAGCAACAAATAATCAATAAAAATAATAACCTAAGTGAGACAAAATAAAAGACAAATGCTCAATAGATACATGAAATGACTACTTAAAATGAATAATCAAACATTATCAAATTATTCCTACGAGGTTTACCTCGTATGTTTTAAATTAACAATAATTCGTTTCGAGGGCTTTCTTATTTATACTTTTACAAATATATAAGTATGTATATTAGAGATATTGTATTATTTTTTCGAGGTTGTCTACCTGTACTAGTTTCATATTCCGCGATGGAAATCTTAACGACCTGATGACAAATGCCAATCATGCGTTGAACCTGGCCAATTCATGGTTCACAGAGAATAATCTCATGCTAAATGCATAAACAACTGTAGCAGATTAAAGTGTCTCCTGCTATGGGCCACCCCGGAGCGTTTTAACGATATTTATCATTTTATCACCCCGAGGCGAAACGCAGAGACAGTCACTAGAGTTGTTATGCGACGATCAATCTACATACCAAGCTCCACCTCAGCCCGTAAGAGTCCAACGCCTTACCGCGAG
>JAOPUG010000192.1:3262580-3274171 GCA_027564375.1 Micropterix facetella
AAAAATAATTTAAAAAATGCAGGTTTCCTGGGAAATTCAGGAAAAGGTGGCTTTTTAAAAGGCCCGTAGTAATATAGGGATCGTCTATATATATGGTGGTCTAAGACAAAGTATTATGGAAACTGTTTTTAATCATTTTAGCTAGTAAAAGACGCACAATTATAGAGTTATATCATAATTAAAGAAATACACATTGCAAATATATTTTAATGATTCTTTCTTCTTTAAGTGCCATCTCCTATCGGAGGTCGGCTATCATCATGGCCACTTGGGCCCGGGATGTTGGGGCTCGGAAAAGTTCAATATTAGTCATTTTAATGATTGATATTTTTTAAAAAAACTGTTCTTGGGATGTAAATGAATTTTACATTTTTGGCAAATAAAAAAGCTTTTTATTTTGCAAATTTTGCACCTTAGTGGACCAAGTGATCAATACTATCACACCGAGAAGATTTCCAATGAGATCTAGGCATAGGACATGGTCATCTCTTACCACCCTTTTTATAGGTTTCCAGCAAACTGTTTACTAATGATTTACGAAAAGCAAGGTGATCGTATTCTTTGCCTTCCCGCTTGTATAACTGCCATGCATTATGTACACCCATATCTAGGCTATGGCAGAAAAGACTAAAGTACCATTTCTTGCCACGAATAGAAGTTCGATTCAAGTCTATATTCTGATCCGACCTATCAAATCCCCCCTCCCCATATTTTTATTGTACTATTTTATTACAGACGGTTGCTCAATATGCAAATATCTCTTATGCTATTGTGAAAACCTCTTTACTTTATGCAAAGGCTCCACAGTTTCAGCATTTGAAGCAACAGTAATGACAATGTTGTCATTCCATTTGCCAATGAGAATATGCTCGGGTAAACTAGATTTGTACTGAAATGTACCTCTATCAGTCTTTTGAAGTCTTTGTTGGTTGCGAGAGGACATTTGGACAAGCAGTGCCAGTCACTCTCAAGGCCCTGTTAAAAAGCTCATGAAACAAGGAAATAAAAGAGAAATAATTGTCAAAAAACAAATGAAATGGCAATGTGGGATGGCGAGCTTGCAAAAAATCATCAAATTCTAAAATCACACTTCCCCTATACCAAACTGTTTGTAGGCTTCTGCAATAGTTGATTATTTACCCTAGTAAGGGTCAAACCATAACAACTAGCCTAATCCTATTGCACCTATGCATAGTTTATATCCCCAATGATTGATTTACCTCGTATAAACTGCTTACAATTTTGACCACCATAATAGGGCCACCATAGCCTCTATCTCTATAGTCTATGCTAAACTTTCTGTAATGGTGCAGTTTCGTTTTGCGGATCTGTCGGCTGAACAACCTAGAACTGGACTGGTTGACATACCTAGTGTAGGAGAAATAGATTTGGAAGGTCCAGCACTTCGCTATCATCAGCGATCGTGTCACCCGTACATCTTCTTTATGCAAGATTGACTAAAGCTCATCATCTTCCACGTAAGAACTCTCATACCAACAACAAAAAATGCTAAGATAGTAGATACGAAGATATAAAACAGTGTTAATTTATATAAATACCTACCACTTAAATAGGAATTTTATAAATAAAATTCCTAGTAAACAAATAATATAGTCTAATGCAGAAATACATTATGTAGATATTAACTAATCGTTCTCAGTAATTCAGACCAGTAATTTAAATAAATAATAATAATAGTAAATTATTCTAATCATAGCAAATTTCCTTTACCAAATGTTTTTCAATTTATTCGGTATTACCAATGATTATGCCATATGTATTTTCTTTAAATGTACAATCAGACTTTGCCGTTGACTGTAATCACGACCGCATTCCCCACATGAGTATTTTTTCAATTTCCTGTGAACTGTGTCTACACGTTCTTTCAAACGCAATTGCTTTGTAAAAGCACGATCGCATTCTCCACATGAGTATTCCTTCAACTTCATGTGAACTGCGTCTACATGTGCTTTTAAAGTCCCTTGTTGCGCAAAAGCACGATTGCATTCGCCACATGAATACTTCTTCAATTTTCCGTGGACTTCGTCTATATGGTCCTTTAAATTCCGTTGCCTAGTAAAAGCACGATCACATTTTCCACAAGGGTATTTCCTGAGTTTCCTATGAACTACGTCTATATGTCTTTTTAAATTCCCTTTCCCTGTAAAAGCATGGTCACATTCTCCACATGTGTATTTCTTCAATTTCCTGTGAACTGCGTCTACATGTCCTTTTAAATTCTCTTGCCTTGTAAAAGCTCGATCACATTCGCCACATGAGTATTTCTTCAGTTTACTGTGAACTGTGGCTATATGTCTTTTCAAACGCCCTTGCCCTATAAAAGATCGATCGCATTCTCCACATGAGTATTTCTTTAGTTTCCTATGAACTGCGTCTACGTGTTCTTTCGATTTCGCTTGCCCTGTAAAAGCACTGTCGTATTCTTCATATGTGGATTTGTTCAATGTTCTGTGAATTGCGTCTATATGTCCTTTCAAATGATGTTCCCTTGTAAAAGAACAATCACATTCTCCACATGAGTATTTCTTCAGTTTCCTGTGAACTGCGTCTACATGGTTTTTCAAATTCCCTTGTACTGTAAAAGCACGATCGCATTCTCCACATGGGTATTTCATCAATTTCCTATGAACTGCGTCTATATGTCTTTTTAAAGTCCCTTGCTGCGCAAAAGCACGATTGCATTCTCCACATGAGTAGTTCTTTAATTTATCATGAACAATATTATTATGTCGATTTAATCCAGCCTTACACGAAAATCTCCTATCGCACTTCTGACAAACAGGCGATTTGACGGATCCAACAATAGATCCGCTATCGCCAATATTACTGCTTCCAGATGGTCCACCTTCAATTGGCTCTGACTTTATGAAACCATGCTCACCTTTGTATATTTCTACCACTTTACCTCGCTCATCCGGTATGAAGACACATGGAGTAATATTGAAATCTGAATCATCAGAATCGTAGACTTCTTTTTTAATGACGACATATTCCTCAATCTTGACAGTCACGTTGCAGCAATCGTCCACAATTAGGTCACTCATCTTCCTATTGCGTAATTGACTATTTTCAAGTTAAATTATTTTAACCGCACTGACGTGGAGTTCGCGAAGGAATTCGATTTGTTGACAGGTGTCACTTTTCTCGAAGTTGCCTATCAGGCTAATTACTTAATTCAATTTATGTTTGAAAAAGATATTATAAAAATAACCATAGGTGAAAATAGTCACTAAAAATATGTAAAATAGTCCACAAATAAACACATAACAAAAATATAATTACTTAACGGGTATTAAAAACAGTCAAAAATAAAAATGTTTTTTTAAGGGTCAATATTGAGAGCATTACCAATTAACCTAAATATAACAACAATAATTAAATTAATCAATAAATACAAAAAGCATATGACTTGGAAAACAAGGATTAAATAAAAAAGATCTCAAAATGAATTATTACATTTCTCGTGTCATCGCATTTGGAATATTTTCTGCTGAAATTTGTATGTCAAGTGGTCCTATATTTGCTGATCCACCGTTTTTTTATTTACCATTTACAGGGATATTATATATTGACACGTCTACATCGCCGAACTAAGTACCTATTCCTTTGAAATTGTATAGGCCCTTGTAAGTCATGCATAAAAGAGTTGACGAAAATTGAAAATGCTATTTGACAGAAAATACTTCCAAATATAGGTACATACCAAATTCTTATGAACATATTTTTTTTTTATTCTCCGCGTGACTACTCTGAGTCATGACAGCATTACTACCCAGAATTTATATTAAAACTGAAATAAAAGGCATTATGTAACAATTCGATTGTCAACAATTTCTAAAAATCAGGTATGCGAATATATCAGATTCGATGCTCTATTATGCCTTAGTTACTCGCGCCTAAAACCTTATGTAAGTACTCGTGTGGGGGTGCCCCGAACCCAGTAATAATCTTTCTACTTTTGTGATAATAAACACCTAATACTTGCGAAATCAGAGTTTTATTGTTGATAAATCTTTAGGATTACCTACTAATTAACAGTTAAACTTTTTTTAGAGGAAAACACAGGGGTCATGAATACAATATAAACTTTTCTTAGCAACTAGATTTCTTCATCATATTTTTGACAGGACACAGTGATATGATCATCGCACACATGTTGATAACAATACTGTTATTGTTTTTCTGTCCTTTGTTCTTGAATATACATGGCATCGTTTATATGTGAGCGATTTAATACTCATGAATACTCCTTCTCAATGCTCCGTTTCAGGCGTTTTTGTTCAGATTTTGTATTATGATCACTAACTATGACAAAATTCTTGTTCTTCTTTTACCTCTTCTGCAAGTTTCTGGCCGCTGAGTATGGGAGGCATTGTGAAAGTAACCTAAAATAATAAGATAAAATCCAAATTCTTGTTTTTCAAACGACGATGACAGTGACATTACATAAAATAAATAATCTAATTATCCCACCGGTGAAAAAAAAATCCATAAACACTAACTAACATACAAATAAAAATGGTACTCCTTTTTTAACAACATCACATAAAATTATATCTTAAATATACTCAAAATACGTGCTGGGGTGTGTGACACCCTGTGCGAACAATTAAGGGTTAATTTATGGTGTAGAGTTATATGTATTACTGTTCAATTTTATATATACCCAAAATGTATCCCATTTTTCGGTATGCGCACTCAGCAATTTAAAATGTTACTGAAAAAAAGAAAGATTTAATATCGAAGTGCCGAGCTCCGACTAAAAAGGTTTTCTGGAAACTCTCTTTAATTAGTATACGTTGTATAGTAGTTAATTACACGCAATAGTTATTAGGAGTATTGTTCCGTCACGTCAAGTCCACATCTCTACTAATGTGACGAACTGAAATGTACCTACTTTTTATGTTCTCCTAGATTTCTTATACAGGAATTGTCTTATTTTTCTAGTAATATGATTTTAGGTGGTTATTTAATTATTAAATGTCCTCTGGTCAGGTTATTAACATAAAATTAATAACGTTAATTTGTAGAAATGGAAACATTACCATAGAAAAATATTTGTACCATTATTGTTAGCGAAAGTAAACATTGATAATTCGAAGATAAAAGGTATGTACATTTTATGACCACGTGGCCTATATGAAGCTAATTATTAAAAAAGTATGTATGTGAGAATGTACTAAAGGTTCTTGATTACACATCCAAGATGCTTAAAAAAGTATTAGAAATGTGTAAATATATTATTTATTGCTTACATAATTTTTTGGATTTTTTTTATGTTATAATAATTATCTTGTTGAAAAATCACCCATTATTTTTTCATTAATATTGTTATATTTAATATTTGATTTAAATTATTATGTATATTTCAACTATATATGCAGTAATATATTAGTATAATGTGCTCTGCCACATTTATTATTAATATTATATTTGTAATATAATAATATGTTTATGTTTTATTTATCATTATATTATAAATATCTATTAATTAATCCCTTAACAACTGACGTACGTCTGAGGGACGTAGGACCACACTTGAAACCATTATAACTTTTTATATTTTGAGGGCACGAAATTTCCTCTCTCTGTACCTTCCCAGGATTCAGTAACGCGCGCGCAGCTGGAACGAGTGGACGTGCGGTGCGTCTCAAACAGGTAAATATTTACTTCATGACGTCTGTGAGACGTAGCGCCAATGTTTATGTATGTTTCTGTGTTTGGTTTTTATTTTGTTTTAGGGTTAACATGCCTTTTAATAAACATTCATGCTGAATTCTCGACTTGCTTAGATACCGCTTGAACACCCGGTACTCTAAGATGGTTGTAGTTCCTGCGCTTGTCTCAATCTAACGCGTTCCTATGGAGATTAACACGTTCCGCTGCGGTCAAAGGGGATCGCCGAGAACCGACATCTCTATCTTGCTACCCGAGCTCTTGCATGCCATTTTTGGACGTTACGTATCGCAAGCGAGGGCGCCATAGTCGACAGTCATCAAATTTCTTTAAAAAATACTGTACTTTTGTAAACTTTATAATTTCTAATGACCTATAATATGATAACGACCTATATAACGTGACATAATAAATGTATGAGATGTATGTAACACACCTACTATAACATAGTGAGCTCTGTCAAACGCGACCACTTCTGCTCGGATTAATGAACGTACTACAGAGTAAAAACTAAATAAACGCAGCGCACGATGGTAAATTTAGTTCCGATTTCATCGTCATCGCCATATACTCCAGCGCCATATCAAGTAATGGCTTCTTTCCTCTAAACAATGGTAATAAAATAATGCAAGTACGTTGCAACGATATAAGCGATCTTGCCATAATAGTTTTCGTTACATTAAAATTTAGTTTTTGCAAGCGAGCCCCACTGGCCAAACTGAAAGACGTTTCACGTAAAAAAAAACAAGATTTTTTTGCTGCGGAGCGAAATAGAAAGCAAAAAAGTTATCATTTAATCGATGAAAATGGTAACATTAACCGAGAACTATTAAGACAAATTCTATTCGAGTCAGACATAACAAATATCGCGAACAAATGCACAGCTATTTGATATTTGCTATGATAGAAAAAATCTTGTTTCCAGCTTCGGCAAAAATGATTACGTTGCCGTGTTGGGCAATCTTCATTATGTCGTGTTGGGCGGTTTTCAGGAATCTTTACCCGTCGAATATGACGACTATCGACTTGGTGGTTTCCACGACACTGTGCAATCAGAATCCTTTTTCCTAAAATTAAGCCGACGCATTTTTTGGCGTTTATCAGTATTAATTGCGTCATGTCATTAGGGCTAGCATCATTATTTGTGTCGATGATTTCTTCATCATAAATTTTGGAATAAAGGCGAAATAGTTGTTTTCTGGGGAGCAATCCTTGCACACGATTGGAAGAGAGCTATGAGGAGAGCCTGCATGAGAGATCACACAGAAGAGCAATTTTGGAGTGGTTTGTTAACTATAAATCTTTCATAATACACTTATCAGGCAGCTGCTGACATCGCAGAGTAATGGGCGGTTTAAAAGCCTCCATCAATAATAAGATAGTATTAATTGCTCCGAAAACGCATCTAAAGCCTTTGAATTATAGTGGATAACACATACAAATGATGAATAGTCTATTTGAGATCGTATGCCGTTGTTAAATAATCGTTAAGAGTGGTGGGATGGGGCCCGCGCCAGGTCTCAAAAGTCGCTCTCATCCTTTGTGATGATGCTTTATATGTAGCTCACAGACGTTTGCAGTCGTTTCGCCTAGAAACTTAGCCTGGTATTTTACTGCTATTGAGGTGTTTTTATTCTGCCCTTTGTGAAGTTAACAGTATTACTTTTCGCTGGGGATAAGTCTAGGCCAGATCACGATAGCCATGCATCTACTGATGCAAGTGTTTCTGATATATTTTTAAATTCTACTTGGAGAGTCTGAGAAGAGCAGTATACGACAATGCTATCCGCATATTGCAGAATTCTGCATCCTGAAGTCCGCTCCCACCATCTTTTTGTGTATAGATTGTGTAGAATTAGAGATAATACGCTCTCCTGAAGTTTTTAAAGACAGGTCTGTTGTTGTATCGGATATCGAATAATACTAATATTCGCATCTTAAGGTGGTTGCACATGAATAAACGTAGGTTTTTAGGAATTCTCAGCAGTCAGTCTCTTTTGTAGAAATGAAAAAGGACATATCGTGTACTTCTTGTATATTAAGAAACACAGCAACTATATTTCTTAAATGTAAGGCATACTTCTTTTTGAATGGAAGGGAATATCAATGGTTAATATATGTACCTACATTATCTATTGTACCTTTGCTTTACGGAAGACATAATGGGTTTTCGGAAAATTCTGTAAGTATAATATATAAAATGTAAGCCTACTTCTAATCATGTGTTCTACAATTTTAAATATTATGGCAAAGAAGGCAATTGGACTAAAACGTTAGGTTTCACTGAGTACCCCGTTAGGTTTTGGAATGGAGGTAATGAATTGGGAACGCTAAATTTTACTGAAATTTCCTCAGTAATTAGCTTATTTGCTATATTTAAGAAGTACATATGTAGTAATACTTTAAGGCGCGTGACAAATGAAGTAGTAGATTCTCTCCATGTGAGGCGTCTTTTAATCTGCGTAGGTAAAACCGCCCTCAGCTCAGTTTTACTAAATTATGAAGAGAAACTCAGGTCTACGTTCTGTGGGTTCTTAAAGAGCTGATCTTGTGTCAACTATGTCTTTGAGTTGAGTTGAGCAGAAATGAGGTGCAATATTGTTTGCAAATCCTCCAATACATTCTCTTCCTAGTACCTATGTAAATAGCCCTGACGAAATACTAACGTATTAGAAGATAAATAAAGTGCTCGCATACTGAAAGGTTCAATAATTTTGATTATGAATCATTAGGTATGTTTTCACTGAACTACTTAGAGTTTAACCTAAAAACCTGGCGTACCCGCGCACGTCACAATAGCTCGCGAGCTTTATCGCGCGGCCTTTTTTTTAATAAGCAGCGCAGTGCAGTGCTTCTCAACCGACTGTATTGGCGGGCCGCGAAATATACATATGGAAATATTTTCTTCCTACTATGAATAAGTAAATGTTTTGTCAGAGTATCAAACTCGCGGCCCGCATTTATCCTTAGTTTTCGTGGTAAACATTTTTTTTAAAGATAGACTACCTTTTAAGTGATGCAACGTACATTAAACACGGTTTTAATTCACGGTTTTTATTCGGGTTTTTAATTTGTTTTTAAAATGTTATTATTTTTGTTTTAGGTGGAAAATGACATGGAAAACTATGTTAAGTATAAACTAGTTGGAGGCAAACTTCAACTCAAGAAAGGCGTAGTGCCTCATAGGTTTGCTTGTCAAAAACAATCAGTTCAAAAACCTGAGCGCTCCGTTGTAAAAAAACTTAAAATTGCAAAACTGACTGTATATGGGTAAATAGTGACATTTACTTTAAGTTTATATTAATAAAACACATAAAATAATGATCGACAACCTCGAAATGTTGATTGCGAGCACCTACCTAGTATTTTTTTATCGCCGCCCATAATAGGTACTAAATGAAACACATACACTTTCAGTTAGGTTTAAGAGTAGGTAATGTCATAATATGAGCGCGCGTAATCTCAGAAATTAAAAAAAGGGCTTAAACTTCTCGTCGTTATAACTTCGGAAATACTGCATGTATTGAAGTGAAATAAAAACTAATGTAATGTACATGATCTACGCTCCAATTTTAGGTGTATTTCATAGTATTATTTTGACCCTTTTGTGTTCTCCATTGTTCGGCAGATTGGAAACATTTATTTTTGTTACCACCAAAACCCTAAAAATGTTAAGGCTATCCTCTGTATCTATCCATTCTCCGTACTTGATAAGGTCCGGCTATCTCACAAAAAATAATGGCCATGCAATAAAGCGTATTGTGAATGTTTCTCTCATGAACAACATTATGTGGCCCTTTCGTAACATAGCTGGTATAGTACCACATTATTGAAAAAGCCATGAGGGGGCAATAGTCCTTCTTGGCGTCCCTCTGCAGTGTGTTCCTTGGTGGTGTAGCATCAGATGCCAATTAGATTTCCAAATCATTAAATACAATGCCATAACTCATCAGTCTGTATAAATTGAAAATTGTGGTGTTCAATGGTTTGAATTAACCGCCATACGTCACCCCGTATTGGTCTTGTCTCTATTGTTGTAGGTTTTTCTTTTTTAGACATTGAAGATATTTTCTCTTTGTTTCAGCTGCACACATTGGCTAACGGAAGCCACGAAGACCGCTCCAAAGTCCGAGTCCTCAGTGCCAGTGGAACCCACATTAAAAACATATTCAAAACTGAAAACGTCAGGAATCGAAGACGCTGGCCTCGGTAAACCTTCAACGTCGACCAGAGAGGATCCTGTGAATTATACAAACCTGGCGGACTCCGAGATCTGTTATAGCGAGGTGGAAATTATAGGAAAAGTAAGTATAAAGCAGATATAAACGGAATTTACCTTGTGAATTTTGAAGAATATGGCGTTTCGACAACACACGTACGCACGCACGCACACACGCACACACACACACACACACACATACATACGCATATACATGCATTATTCAGAAAGTAAGTCGTCGGATTATTTTTGCCACTATGTAGCATGACACATTTCTCGACGTTCAAGGTAAGCAGCCATTGCTCTTTCTAGGCAAGAATACACCGGATCTTGCTGTAGTTAAAAACAGATAGAGGTCAATTTAATTACTGAAGAAAATGGCAACAAACAAGGTTTCCACATGATGAGACCTTGCTGAATAACCTCACAAAAAAATTGAACAGAGAAATTAAAACCTTTCACGGTGGATCAGTGACTACACACCTTCGTCAACAAGCGATCGTTCAATGGACTATCCATTGTAGAAAATCACCAAAAAATGGGCTGTAAGTAGTGCTCGGAAAGCAGCAAGGTTTGCATATTATTTTGAACAAATATTTCATCCGAACGAGGATGATACGTATGAAATTAGCCTGGATGAACGGGTATTACAAGATGAACTAGAAATAAAACCTGATATTCCGAAAGAAATCTTTAGTGAAATAAATCGCTTAAGTCAAAAGAAAACTCCCGGGTACGAAGTATTCGCCGAAGTCATGATTTCTAAGCCAAGAAAACTAGCACATGAGATAGCATCTTACAGACCGATATCACTGTTACCAATGATGTCTAAATTATTCGAGAAACCTCATAAAAAGGATAAAACGTATTTTAGACGACAGAAACTTAATCCCTGATTACCAGTTTGGTTTTAGAGAAAAACAGTCTACAATAGACCAGGTTCATAGAATAACCAATATCATCGAAAAAACTTTAGAAGAGAAAAAGTTTGCTCTACAGTTTTCCTCGATGTAGCTCAAGCTTTTGATAAGGTGTGGCATGACGACCTTATGTACAAATTAAATAAAATGCTTCCAAAATAATTTACATATACAATCCTATCTGTCGGACAGAATATTTTATATCAGACTCGATGACTCATATTCAGAAATTAAGCAAATAAAAGCTGAAGTACCACAAGGAAGTATTTTAGGGCCGGTCCTGTACCTATTATACACATGTGATATACCAGTGATAGAAAACAATACCATTGCAACCATTACTGATGACACAGCTATCATGGCTGTTGGGGTCACTCAATAGGAATCAGTGGAAAAACTCCAAGCTGCTATCAATATTGTATACGATTGGACAAAAAAGTGGCGAATAAAACTCAATGAGTTGAAGTCAACTCACATAGATTTCACCAATAAAAAAATCTCATACCACTTGGTATGAGATTTTAATAATATATATAATAATGATGTGATACCATACGAAAACGTAGCCAAATATCTGGGCATGACACGACACCAAGCTTCCGTCACAAAGAAACGCGACAAACTAGAACTTCACTACAGTTAAACTCAAAGATCTTGAGCTCTCGACCAGTCTCAAACATGCTTACACATATTACACACAAGCTCGTCACAAACTGCACATGAGAAAGAAAATCAAATGGCCTCGTGCTAGACTA
>JAOPUG010000192.1:3412158-3426402 GCA_027564375.1 Micropterix facetella
CGATCTAACGTACGTAGCGACGTCTTCAAGTTTGCACGAGTATTCATTTACATGAGAGTATACCCACGCCAACCGACGTTTTATGAAACATTCATGAGCTAGCGGGTCTCTCATAAAAGACGCACGCTACAGCCCCTGAACGCGAGGGCTACATCCGGCGTAGCCGTCTGCCTTTCTGACTGCTGTTCGGTTCCTCTCAGAGACCTGGCGCCCCGACATTCGTAAACTTGAATTCATGAACCTTCACATTCATATGGTCTCGGAGGAATTCAAATTAAACCCATAAATTCTGCAACTTAAAATATAAAATAAATAATTATAAATAAACATATAAAAATATAAAATATATATAACGAACGGGCACGTTACAATTTATAAATGACCTAACAATACACATTAAATATTCAAACTGCTTAATGTTTGCGGATGACTTCAAAATATACATCGTAATAGGCACACTTACAGATGCAGACAATATGGAAGACGTCATTAACGATTACAATACGTGAAAGCGGCCAAGGAGTTTACTATTCATCTCCCTGTTGTGTGGCTGACACGAAAGATTCTGGTCGATGTATATACCACGATTTTTAACCTGGAATCTAATTGGGAACTCGTCAGCACATATACCAATCCTAGGTAAAGAGTTCATGTTGATCTTCGAGGTGAAATAGCTGCTGCCGATTATGATAGCTTGAGTCTTGGGTGGATTTAGGAACACGCCATGGGATTTCGACACGTCGGATGTCATCGCAAGATCAGCGTTAACAGAAGCTATAGCTGCGTCAACGCCTTCTGGGCGGAAGTGGGAATAGATTTGGATTACGTCAGCATAGAGATGGTATTTTGCATTAATGATGTTAGATATTGAGTTATTAAGTAGAGAGAAAAGAAGCGGATATAAAACAATACCTTGGTGAACGCCGGCGACTTGTGGTAGAAAATTAGATAGCTTGTCTTTATATTTAACACACTGGTTGCCGTTATTCAAAAACGACTGGAACCATTTAATGACGGGCTCGGAGAAATAACAAGATTTTAAACGGACAAGGAGAATGTCATAGTCGACAGAGTTAAAAGCGCAGATGAAGTCTAGAAGGACAAGTAGAGTAAGTTGGCGGTTATCCATGGCTTGTCGTATGTCGTCGTTATCTATACTAGGGCAGTAGCTGTGCTGTTGTTGGGTGGGAATCCCGACTGCAATGTGTTTTGGAGGTTATAGTGAGATACATAAGAGAGTAACTGATTGTATACTAAGCGCTCAATTGCCTTAGCCAGTTTAGAGAGAATGGAAATTGGCCTATATTTATTGAGCAAGTTCATTGAAAGATGATGGGATGGGAATAATACAAGCTTTCTTCCAGATAGAGGGAAAGTCGCCAATATTTCATTTCATTTATTCAAACAAACATAAGCAAAGCAAGATTACAGCGTGTATGTCTAAAAGCAATGCCAATGCGTTGCGTACTTACACTAATACATGTTAAAGTAAATATTCGAAAAAACTAGTGCTATGTGCTATATTACTCTATGTTTAACTGACGAGGCAGTTCTTTCTTCAATTTCCATAGAGAAGTGTTAAAAATGTCAAGTTCCGAAGGAACCCCGTTCAATATTTTGATCTTCCTACCAATCTTTCTATCACTTACAATAGTTGTACGGTGTACTGGCTCTCTGAACAGCTGGTGATTTCGCATTGCTGTATAGTTAACCGGCGCGTACAGTGACAAATTTCCAAGTATTTGTGATAAGTCCACATTCCCTTTCAATATGTTATAGGCGTGGATAATGGTTGCAATACGCATATTGTAACGGAAGGAAACGGATATGGTAGAAATAATTTCTGTAATTTTGCATTTAAAATATAAAAACCTCTGCAGCTGCCTCAAACTTTCCGTAATCATAAACACGACGAAGAATAACATTTCCCTTTGTTCGGACCCTAAATAAACTGCTCGGGCAATGAAAAAAACCTTTTAGGCAGAGAGTTTGTTATAAATAAGTTTTACCTCGGTGCGATATAACGATCAAGTTCGTGGAAACGCCTCGGGGTGACGGGTTTGCCCGAGTATAGTCTTAAATCTTAAGTTTATACAAAGTAGGTAAACCAACCAACCTTCAACCATGAACCAGCTTTGAATAATTCTAAAGCGCTAATCAAAGCTTACGACCGTAAGACTACCAAGAGCAATTTACGCATGCTGGTGTGGGCGCTCACGGGGCATTGTGGCATGAACAGACATATGTTCAAACTCAGCTCCGGGACGCTAGTGTTCAGATTGTGCCGAAACTCCGATGTCGAGTAGATGTTGGCTTTAACTTTATTCGTCAGGCTCCCTCGGTCACCCCTCTCCGGAACCATTAACGCAGTAAAGGCAAATGACAGGAGCGGGTACCAATCAGCGACTCCGTTGGACTGTACGCACCTTTCAATCACATCACACAGCTTACCGGCTGCCAGATATCGTGCACCGTTAGGAATATGCCGGAGAACCGGTACGGACCTTTTAAGTTCCGCGAGAGAATCAAGGTCAAAACCTTGTGGCTGCGAGGAGACGCTGGCCGGGAGAGGAGATGTTGGGCAGTTAGATGACTTCGTAGTCATATTCTCATTTATTTCGAAATTTATAATATCCTTTGGTAATATAATTTAATTTCTTGTAACATATTATCATGTATACAATTGTGATCAACAAAAGCATTTGTGTATTCAAATTTTAGGTTTGTTTATATTTAAAAAACTATTTTATATAAAATATTTTATACGTATGATTATACTACATTCGTTCGAACATTGCCTGTTGTAAACCCCAGCAAATAGTTGATCGCTCGAGGTTCATTTTAGCACCCTACCCTCAATATGCCGTGCTGCATTACAATAATATAAATGAAGGTCGTACGAGCGACGTGATGGGCAGTATCGCATTTGACCAAGGCGAAAGGGTGGTATTTATAGAAAATAAAAATATATATAAAATATCTTCCATAAAAATATTATTTTTATAATAATATCATAATTTGTTTATCTTGACACAACCGCGGCACGCCAATAAAACTCAGGAAGTGAGCTCGTCTTATCACAGGAGTTCCTAGCAAGAAGGACTCGGTTGTACACAAACGTTTACATTTTATTTATGCGCTATTCAATTTCTTTTATTTTGTGCTCTTGTAATTAAAAGTATATGTAATTAATAAAAAAATAAATAAAAAACAACACCAAAAGCGCTTTTAAAATGACACAAGTTAAAAGCGCTGTTGGTATAGACATTAATTATCAATAGTATAGGTGTTCGCAGTCATATTGAAAAGGAGGCGATTTTTTTAAATCTGGCCTGTTTAAAGATAGCCATTGCACATACATAATAGGTGTACGGGGTGGCGTTCTTTGCAACTAACCACTGATTTAATATCGTTTCTACAATGGGATAAAACGGATATAGCAGTTTTATTGATGTAATTAGAAAAGGTGTCCAAGAAAAATATATTGCCATAAAAACCATTTTTTTTAAATAGCGGCTTTTAATTCTATAAGACTCAAGTCTAGTAATTTAAAATTTGCAACGCGTTCTATTGTTTGGGTGTTATACAATACCGGGTGCGTTTGGTGGGGTTTTAATTGCATATATTTGTTTTTTTTTGCCTTGATGAAATTTTAACTTTATTTTCGCAGCCGGACTCACACGGGGTTAATGTCACAACGAAAATCCGGAATATGATGCGTTACCAGGATTCCCGTCTTCCAATCTATCATAATGGGAATAGAAGTCTCTAAAGATTGTTTCTTATAAATGCGACCTCACTGAAATTACCAACGACTCTGAATAAGACAGTAATAATATTTCATCCCAAACAACATAATCTCAACACTGGCAGTAATCACTTGATTCAAAGGCAACTTCCAGAAAGTTGACAGATGTCAACATTTTGTATTCCTTCGTGAGCTCCGTGCAGTTGCAACCTTTTAACTTTAAAATTGTCAATTACTTCATGCGAAGATGAGTGATCTAATTGTGGACGATTATAGGAACGTGACTGTCAAGATTGAGGAAAATGTCACCATTAAAAAAGAAGTCTACGATTCTGATGATTCAGATTTGAATATTCCTCTAAGCGACTTCATACCAGATAAGGGAGATAACGTGGTCGAATTCTACGAAGGCGATTGTCGTTTCATAAAGCCAGAGCAAATCGAAGTTAGACCATCTGGAAGCAATAATATTGGCAACAGCAGACGTGGCAAATCTCATGGTTTTCAGAAGTTCGATAGGACATTATCTTTTGACTCTAGCTTAAATCCCCATATTAATAGTGTTCATGATAAATTGAAGAAATATTCATGTCGGGAATGCGATCGTGCTTTTACTCAGCAACGGTATTTGAAAGTACATGTAGATTCAGTTCACATGAAATTGAAGAAACACTCATGTGGTGAATGCAATGGTGCTTTTACTACGAAATGGAATTTGAAAAACCATGTAGACGCTGTTCACAGGAAATTGAAGAAATACTCATGTGGTGAATGCGATCGTGCTTTTGCTGAGAAAGGAAATTTGAAAGACCACGTAGACGCTATTCACAGGAATTTAAAGAAATAATTATGTGGGGAATGCGATCGTACTTTTACTAACCGAAGGAATTTGCTTGACCATACAGATGGCCTTTTTCTTCAACCACGCCTGCTTATATGCGTACGGCTGCTTATACGCGTACAACATAATTTCAACACTGGCAGTAATCACATGGCAGTCTATACACGGCTGTGCTATAAAAAAAATAATTCTACTTCTGATTCGTCAAAACCACTGCCGCGGACACTACGGCCGCCGAACCGTTACGTTTCACATACGTGTCATAATACCAATACGAAAAAAAGAAAATACGCGTACGTCTGCTTTTTCGCGTATCATACGCGAAAAAGCGGGCGTACGTTCCTAGAGAATAGGCCTGATTGCCTGCGCGCCAACTATTTCGCCATGTTCGTTCGGAATTCATTTGTGTGCTTCGTTATTTTAGTATAAATTGCAGCAAAGTGCTTCCAAAACGCAAAAAGAATAGTTTGCGGGCACTAATTACTAAATAATGTTGACTGTTTTGCAGTGCCACCTACGCCATCGTCATTTCCATGCCAGTGCAGTTTTAGACCCCGACAAGCCCGATTTAGAGACTAGAAACAGAATATGGAGATTGAGAAAATATGAAGTAATAATATAGTGTTAATTTATTCTGTTATCTTACATAATAATATCAATTGAATATCTTATAATAAAGAGATTTGTCACAAAATAAAGTATACTAAAACGGACTATGAAAACGTGCTTAAGCTATGCTTAACGTAATTTTTGGATCTGATATAGATTACATAAAGAGATTCTATTAAGAATCCATGAGAACCAAAAGGAATACCATAACTTCAGTATCTACCAAGGAATACCATTAGGTATAAATTTCGTGCCTTTTTAGAACCTGACTTTAGCACAAAAAAATAGAATACGAGCTACTATCATAGCCTGACGAAAATGAAAGCGAACACCCAAAATAGTAGGTATGCCAATCATAGCCATGTTTGAATATGCTATAATTACTGTTTGATTGTGCTAACCATTTTGTTTAAATGTGCCATAATTATATTAATTAAATAAAAATACGTCAATAAAATACGGTAAGAATAGATAACGCAGAAAAGCAGAAATATCTAAAGATTATTTTCGGGGCTTATCTTTTATGTGTAGAATGATAGTCACGATGAAATAAAGAATAATATTTCTTTATTTATTATAATTATGTATTCAATAGAATGCGCGCCAAAACGATTCCCAGAATGTGTTCCCGTATGAAATTACTGATTGATTTTAAGCGAACAAGAAACTATCAAAATCTCTATCACTCTCGTTCTCATGTATCTCCCTCTATCATTGTTATGTCGCGTCGCATCGTATCTTACCGTTAGCGATAAAAACTGGTGCCGCATCGAGGCGTATTGTATCCATATAATTCAATTCATTGTAATAAGTTTTAGTCATTGTCCATTGTAATAAATTTCGAGATAATCATGAAAAACCTTCTTTCCAAACGCCAAAGAAAAATCAATGTGCACGCGACATTTATTCTTCTTTATTTTTTCCCCGACTGCCTTTTTCTTAATATTTTAAAAAATATCCATATCTTACCACAATTTTAGGAAATTAT
Organism: Micropterix facetella; assembly: GCA_027564375.1. Lineage (NCBI taxonomy): Eukaryota > Metazoa > Arthropoda > Insecta > Lepidoptera > Micropterigidae > Micropterix > Micropterix facetella. The sequence continues at coordinate 3,418,345 of JAOPUG010000192.1, forward strand.
AAAGTTCTCAATAATTATAACTTAAACTGTCCTAACCTAACTCTAACCTGACTTTTTCAGGTTGCCATAGAATGCATGATTATCAGGAGAGACACAGATTTTTTTTGAGAATTAGCAAGTCATTCAATTTTTCATTGCTAATCGGTAGTGGACCTTTGTAGAGCGTTTCAACTACGTCAGGCTGTAACATTGGTGCAACAGGCCTCCCTACGCAAACGTGTGATTCGTAAGCACTGGCGTAATTTTCGGATCTGATAAGCATTTGCCGAGGGGCCTTGATGTCGATAGTTATTTGGCGTACTGTTCTAGAAGCGAACGGACATTTCCTGAGGCAAAATGTGCTTAGTTTCTTTGACCAGTGTTTGAACATGTCTCTCGAGCAATAGATGACCTTGAATGGTTCAGGTTTCATACGGGCATTGACAAACACCATCATCCAATCATCAGGAACATCACAAAGTAATTTCTGGTGTATAAGGGCCATATTCTTGTCACATTCTAGGTAAAAATGTACTCTTACTGGGAATATAATAGAGACGAGTTTAAATCTTTTGATGACGTCAACTACGTAGTACAGGTATCGGAATATTGTATTTTTTTGCACGTTATTAGACACTAAGTGAGTGATGCAGTGGCTGAGCATAGAAACAAAGCCATCAGACCCTTTTTGCCCCTTGTTTCATCATATACATAGAAGTACGACTATCTAATATATATTGAAGAAATAGAAAAAAGCTGCCGACAATAGTATTGCATATGGTTCATTTCAGTTTCTTATTATCCACATTCTTCCTTCTTGACGAACTTCTTCGAAACAATGCAATCTGGTACACTTGCAGTCGTCGCCGATCGTATGACTCGCAGTGTGTAATTTTTTCATCACCTTCTCCTTTTTTAGGTGTATCAGTTACATGGCACAACTCGGTATCACTAGAATCACTCATTGTGAATGTGAAATGTGGAAAAACTTTAGAAAGATGTTATCAAAAAATATACAATTAAATAACCTAAAAGCATGGGACGGTCTTTCGTACATGACAACTGCCGGACATCCTATGTCCGACAGGACAGCTATCAGAATACTCAAAAGAAAAATTATTGTCTAAGGACAGTGCTCGTTTTTCGCCAAATACGAGGGACTTAGATTTTTGTTTCGATTTTTGATGAATATTTCCAGTGCCCTCTACTAGCACAATGATTTTTATATAGAATATTAGCCCTCTACTAGCACAATGATTTTTATTTATTTTTTCTGAGTATGCAGGTTTATTTAAAAAAAATCATCTATCACCATCATCAATTTTATCTATGTAAAACTTGACTAGTCATTTCCCTGCGTCGATATTAGGCGCTCATATGAAATGACCAGGAGTGGGCTCGCGTTACACTAGTCGCCCGGCGATGCCGATCGCAGCGCTGTCTCGCTCTCTCCCGGGCTTCTGGGGCGTGGCGAATGACGTAATCATGTGTAAAAGCATCGCCGCAGCGCCTATGTTCTCCTGACACACATCAATTAATTGTATTATTTTATTTATTACAATAAAAAACAAATCGTATGATGTACATACCCGTAAATAACTGAGGTCTGCGCATTAGTCAGAATTATCGATTGCCAAAAGATTTTTCTTAATCGGACGCAATTTACTCGAGTTATCGTGCATACTAACATTTTTCGGGCACGATTTTAAGACTTGGCCACTATGATGGCCGAAGTAATAATAGATGATGTAACTAAATATTACTAAAAAGTACAAAATAGTATTTCCAGTGGTAAGATTATCTAAAAATAATACATGATAAATAAGTCGAACTGTAATGAAATAGTCAAATATATAAAATCAGAATAATATGAATAACCTAAATTAAAAAACATATTGAAAAATATTTTATAAAATCTAAGTTAGAAAACTCCTCGTTTATAAAGTATTCCTTAAGCGGATTTAAAATATTTTCAGTTTTTAATTGAATGGGCAAATCGTTGAAGAATTTAATACCAACGTATTTAGGGCATCGTCTGAAAACTTCAATTCGATGATGTGGTAATTCTATATTGTTATTTCCTCTCGTCTCTTAGTTATGATATTCACAGCGAAGCCTAAAATGTTCTAGTTGGTAATATATAAATATAATGCGTTCAAATAGATAGAGCGATGCCAGTGTTAAGATGCCTAAAGATTTGAATCGTCCTCTACAGCTTTCTAATGGGGACATTTTGTTCATAATTCGTAGGGCATATTTTTAGTGAGAATAGTTTTTGTCGTTTGCTCACTGTACATAGACCCCAGAATATTATGCCATATCGTAATATGCTTTCAAAATATAAGCGGTAAATCATGTTTACGTCCTTAAGTCATAGAGTTTTTCTTAGCCTTTTCATAACAAAACATGCACTTTGACTGTATATGATGAGCATGGTCGTCCCACCTCAGATTTTCGTCAACTAAGTATTAGCCTAAGAACATAGTATATTTTACTTTGGATTTTTTTGTAATCCTTGGGAAATGTTATAACTTCTTGGTACAGTTTTATTTTTAAATGTCATATTCGCGCGATCTATTCCTTGTCTTACGTCGCGTCAGCAGGCCTGAGTGGGGCATTCGCTCCCCGGCTGTCCGTCTGCTTGATAAAGGTATTTTCGTTCCCCGAGTGGCTTATGCCGCGCGAGCTTGGGCCTGAGCCTAATTTCAGAGGCTGCCCGTGTGATTCTTCTGCGTGGTCAGCGTCTTCCTCTTGTGGCGATGACTGTTGCGTATAGGACGACTTCCACTGTTGCCCTTCCCGTGATAGCTGGCGTATTTCCAATTGACCTTGTGGTTCTGGAGCATGCTGCTCTGACATAGGTATGCCGTAGTGTACCGATAGACTATTTCAGTCTTTTGGTAGACCCAGCGACCACTAGGTTGGTTGAGCATATCCACTGTATTCGGTCGGAGAGCCTGCACGTATAGCAGGAAAGGTGGGACTCCGGCGGTACGGGCCGCCTCACCCACAGTTTCTTCCCGTCGGTGTCAGTTCGGCTGAAAAACGGGGATTTTCTTCGGTTTGACTTAGCTCTTAGTAGGTCACGGTGAATTCGAAACCAAACTTTTTGACTTTGGACTCACCGACGATCCGTGGTGTTCGTGTGGTACTGGTGGCCAAACCGTGGAACATATCCTTTGGAATTGCCCAAAGCTTGATGCTGCACGGGCAGAACTACTGGGGGTGGTTTGTACGTGCATCGGATCCCTGCCGGTTTGATATATGGATCTGGTGGGTTGCAGAGTCTGCTTCGCTGCCTTTCGGGAGTGGAGCGCTGGGTCGCCCTTTGGGAGATTTGAGGCAGAGGGGCTCTCCCCCGCCAGGGATAAGCCTCTCTCCTTATCAGTGCTTGCAGGGACCGCTTCATCGCCCAAAGTCGCCCGTACTGTACAATTCTAATTGCCCTTGAGGGTTTGTTCTTCCTTGCAGGTTTTTCGGTCGTCGACCCCCCGACGGCGCCCCTACCGTGTGCTGCTCATTTGATTGAACCCCCGCGTATTCATTCCACCACCAACGCCGAAAATAATATCGTTGCATAATTACTCATTTACATTGTATTTCATAATATATCTTTATTACACAATCTGTAAATGTAGTCAGTAAGGATATAATGTTATTTATATTTACATTTTGAAAATAAGCGGTTCTTGGGGTATCGAGTGGGTGGAAACCAGGATAATATATACCTCCTTTGTCTCCATTCGCCCACCCCTCACGCGCTACCCTTCTGGTAAGCATCAGTTTGTCGTTGCACGACATTCCGGGCAGATAAAATTACTACATGTAGTTAGAACTGCCTGTATGGTGGGCGGGGTTTCTCCCCCCTCCTGTCACCACGTAACTTTCAAATGATGATCCAGTGTCTGTTCCGGGGTCTAGTAGGGTCGTGCAGCTTGGGTCTTAATGGCCAACTCTGTTTTATCACGGTCGGCTCAACTCACAACTCAACGCCTATCCGGCAGCCTCCTTGAAGAGGGACGAAACCGGTGAACCCGCTGTGCATGGCGGCTGATCTGGGGGAAAACCCTCAGGCGATCCTCTATATCTGAGCACTGGTCGGCATACCGGCCTTTGCTTAACAACGTTCATGGAGAGGGATCCCTGTAGCCTGGTAATGCGGTGACATGGTCTGACTTAGTGTATTCCGGTAATGCTGCATATGCACTCGGTGAAAATTTCGGATGGATGGTTGTCTGAGGCACTTTTCGGTCTGCCGGCCCTTGCTCAACAGTGAATAGCCTGAGTAGGTTGGAAGCGCAATACGACCTAATGAATTGGAGGTAGTTAGGCACCTTAAGCAATAGATCCTTAGAAACGATATGTTGGCCACTCGATCATTGGTGGCAAGCGGAATAAAGGGCGCCTCGGATCTGCGATAATTCCAGTCAGGAATTTCCGCTTACTAAAGGTAGAAGACCACGCAAGTGGCTTCGAACCTGCGACCAGACAGGAGGTCGGAGACATCTGACCACATCTGGTAGTGAGGGTACGAGAATGCCCCCTACTGGGCTCGAAAATTCTCAGTAGCTTGCGGTGAGGAGTTGGACTCTTACGGGCTGGGGTGGAGAATAGTACGTAGATTCGTCTTCGTCCTCAAGTCTCTGTTTTATTCCAGGATCTGATATAATGAAAAGATCGTTAAAACGCTAAGGGGTGGCTGGGTTCGCCCGTAGCGGTTGACATACTCAACTGCCCATGTATAGCCGTCAAATGGGAAAACGTGTTAAAACTAAAAAGAAACGGCCTGAACGTGTTAAAACTAAAAAGTTTGTAACAATAATAAATATTTAATTAATTAAAATATTAGCGTCTATTATCTATAGATGAATTATTGGAAGGCGTCTTTTACCGCTTCTCGGGATTTCATTTTTATCCCTGTAAAAATTATACAAATTCCGAAAATGTAGCTATCTAATGGAGCAAGGTCAAGCCAGTATGGTGGATGACGAAGAGTATCCTGTCTCCACTCCTATAACTTTGCGGTTGTTCGCTGTAAAATATGTGTTTGGACATTATCGTGTAGATGCAGTGGCGAGTCTAGGCTCGGGGTTTCAATCAAGAGCTTCTCCATCAATATTTGCAATTTCACTATATAAATTTTGAGATGCTCGAAATTTAAACATGGTATACATATATAGCCTATAGCATATATAATAAAAAGCAAATTTATTTAAATATCGATCGTGATAGGCTAACAACAATATTAGTAAAACCAATTAAAGCATGTCAACATACAAATGTTTTTTAATATACCACGTTTTTTAAACGAGCCACCATATTGGAAGAAGCGTGACTTCAAATGGCTTATTGTATTCTACTTGTCATACTCTTCCATTCTACATGACATACCCGTGTCGAGGGTGTTGTAAAAAAAAAGAAATCCGTCTTTTTGTGGTGGCCACCATATGGAATTTAAAATGATGTCACACAGCTTATTGCATTTTACTTGTCATATCCTTCTATTTGCTATTCATGTCGAGGGGGTTGTAAAGAAAGAAAAAATCCGTTATTTTGTGGTGGCCGCCATATTGGATTTAGAATGATGTCACATGGCCTATTTTATACTACTTGTCATGCCGTTTCATCTGATACTCATGTCGAGGGGATTATAAAGAGAAAGTTAATCCGCCATTTGTAGTGGCCGCCATATTGGATCTACTGTAGTATTGAATATACTGTATTATATTGTCTTCAGAACCAAAGGTGTGTGCAAAATTTCAGCACGATCGGATATCCAGAAGTTATTTAAAATCAATTGCAAAATTTGTACCTTACAGACAAATAGAAAAACAAGAAAGTGAGTTAATAAAAACGTGGTAATAAAAACAATTCATTTTTTGTATTTATTGTGTCATAACTTTCCGCATTTTCGTCTGATAATTACGTGTTATGATATGCTATGACTTTAAATTTGATTTATTTGGTGTTAAGCTTTGAATGTTTAAAATGAATTTTAGGCTAATCTGCTGCATATCGGGTAATGCTTTTTAGATAGTTTAACGATTTTAAAAGGGGCATAACTAGCCTTGAGAATGACGACAGAAGTGGACGTCCGCTAAAAGTAGTCACTGCAGAAAATTTGTGGTCTACTGAAATGCTGGTGCGAAAACACCCACGAATCATATTTATGGACCATAAGGAGAATATTACACATTAGTTGGGTTAGAGTTTATACCATCTTACACGAACAGCTTGGAGTGAAGAAATTTTCTTGTCGTTGGATACCCCGTATGCTCACCAAAACGGAAAAAGAAGCCTATGTGGATTGGTGCCGAAAATGTGACTACTTTTCGAAATGGAGGGGGGGGGGAGGGGGCAACAAGATGTGTTCCTGAAATCATTACTGGCGACGAAACATGGATATATAAGTATGATCCGGAAATCAGAAAGCGTTCGTCGTTTCAAGATATCGTCCCGTTAACTTGTCAAACCGCAGGCAACTTCATTTTGCAAAATATATGCACAAAGTTATGATAAATAAAGTGCTGAAGTATTTTCCTTTCATACTCAAATTGTCCCAACGGAGTATTCATCTGGCTATTATACCATAAACAAGAAAGTTTTACATATGCAGCAGCAGCGACGTGGGACAATCTATACGGATATTTGAGATTCAAATCCATCGGAACATTTGGCTCCTTATATTCTAAAATATTGCTCGAGGTACAGCGTTCCGACAATTATATAAATCAAGAATCACCGATGAACTAAATTAATGAACCCTAAATCGCAAACATTTCGTTGGTATTTATATTTTACTTTTCTGAAATTAACCTAATTAAATTACAGCGACTTAAAAATTATTATACATTCTGAGGATGTCCTTCATCGACTGTCTAAACATACTTGCTGAGAATGTCTTCACATACTGAGGATATCTTCATCGACTATTTTTTCCTTCATCGACTATTATGTCCTTCATCGACTATTTAAACACTTTGTTATAAAATATTCCTTATCTGCACTTGCCATTCTTGTGTCTGAGACTTAAAATGTACTCAACATTGTGCAAATTATGTATCTCCATAGTATTTTCAATGAAAATCAATCAATAAATAAATTAATTACAGAATCGTTTGCCAAGATGCTATTATCACTATAAAGAGAAATCATATTTTGCACTGTTCCCCGGTTCAGGTCTTAAACATATCGAGCCAATTCAATCGAAACGATGCAACGCAACGAATTCGTTCGAAATAACATATGTAGGTAAACGCCGCGGAACGCAAGTTTAAGAGCAATAAGGCAGAATAGTTGAAGCATCCGAAAGACGGGCACGGAGCAAATGTAGCGAATATAATGCGGGACAAATGTGCACTCGTCGGTATAGAAGTGTTGTTCGCGCGGGCCAAATGGATCCGCGGGTCTCTTATTATTCTGGAGTCGTTCTTTGGCGTGCCATTACGCGCAGTAATGCGGAAAAATAATGATATGACTGGGGCGAGTTATCGAGTTATTAAGGGTATTGTGCTATGTTCCGCATTTCGGCGCAAATATTAGCATGTTTATATTATTGCCTCCATATTCATGGTATTTTGAATATAGTACAAAATTAATGGTATTTTGAATATATTGGATGAATAAAAAGAATATTTTTATCAATATTTTTTTCCTACTACTTTTTTTGTTTTTGATCAAAATAGTATTGTCTTAATCACAGATAAATATTAAAATTTAGTAAAATTTTATGTCATAACTGAGCACCAAACTTTATTCTTTGGAATCGAGTAATAGTTAGAAAATTCATAAAACACAATATTGTTGTGTAAGTTTTTATGCGAAATAAACATAATATATTGATATATAATTAAACAAAATAATCAATACTACCAATTAAGAAATACTTGTCGAATTATGAGGTCATTCTAAAGTGACGATATTTTCCATTCCACCAAAAAAATATACACCAGCACAACAAAACACGCAGAAATAATTTTCTTTACATACATCATTCCAACACTTGCATTGATCTGATCACGATGTCATCGAATATTTAGGAGTTGTTAAAAACTTTTTACTCATATAACATACTCTTTC
>JAOPUG010000192.1:3519665-3532642 GCA_027564375.1 Micropterix facetella
ACCTGTCAAAGATAACGGACCCGCTTTGCTTTTATACTTAATACAACTGAGAAATTTTATTTTTTGTGATTCTTTTATTTTATAAAAAAGGGATATAAATAGTACGAACAACAAAAAAATCATTTAATATATTCACACTAATATATTTTACTACAATTATTAGGTATTTAGTGGTATGAATCAAAATACATGAACATATCAAATAAATTTAGTTAATTAAAAATTATAGGGTAAATATCAAATTTCCCACCATATCTCACCAAGTGGGAGGGGGGTCCAATTAAAAAAAAACACCTCACATAATTAATGGATGCCCTGCCCTCTCTGATAAAACAGGCATTTACAAGTGGTTAATGCCTGTTTTATCCCATTTCCAAGACGAAAGCCTGTTTTATCCCGTTTCCAAGATGAAAATAACCATTTGCAAGACAACCGTGAAGACATAGAAGATACCGAGCGCCCTGGATCATCAACAACCGATGACAACATCGATGCTCACTGTTTTCTTTGATTTCAACGGCATAACGTACCATGAGTTCTTGCCACCAGGCCGTATGGTCAATAAAGAGTATATAGGAGATTAACCTGGACGTTCTACGCCGTTTGCAAAAAAAACACGATAATGCTACTCCTGCTCGCACTTCACTCTTTTTGAATTTTTGACCAAAAACTATACTATTGTAATACCTCAGCCTCCTTATTCGCAAGAAATGGCCCGCTGCGACTTCTACTGTTCCCAGAGATGAAAATATCCAAGAAAAGATGACATTTTGTCAACATTCAGGAGATAAAGACAGAATGAAGGAGCTAAACGCTATACCAGAAATTACATTTTGGAAGTGCATCGAAGATTGAAAAAAATACTCACAGTATATTATATCTAATGAGGAATACTTTGAAGGGGATAAAATTAATTTTTGCATATTTTTCTGTGTGTTCAATGCAAAAGAAGTGATGAAACGCAATACAGAATTTAAAACCACGGTTGGTTGGCATATCGATTAGGTCGCTTCATCTTACTTTGTAAGGTTCCAGGTTTGATTCCCTGCTGGACCACCATTTTCCGTCAAATTCAATTAACAGAATTGCATATGAATTCTGTTGATCGAATGCAATAATAAAATATACACTTACATTAGTAACTATGTAACTAACTAAGAAAAGTAACTAAAATATATTATGATTTCGCTAAATATTAAAAGACACTTAAAACTTACCATGACCTTTCCAAGTGCAGTAGTTAAATAACTTTCCATCATAGTCATTTCTTCCATTTTTAGTATCGCCTGAGGAAAATTTAAAAACATTTTTTAAAATATTGGGTATAACCACTCTTTAGTGGTTATTACTTATTTTAGCCCCATATTTATTTATTTAATCAGAGAAGTACCTATCCTACTACTTTGGTCAACTGAAAGATATTTATATGTACAGGATGGGGTAGAAGTAATAACCCGCTTTTGAGGTATAAAAAAAACGAATAACGTAGAGACTTTTTTATGCTCTGTTTTTTATTGTGTTCTGTACAATATATACCATTTTTTTAATTGTTTTAAATACCACTTCGGATGGCGGCCTTCAGCATCAATACACTTATGTAGTCTATTTCTGAAGTTTTGGTTTCCTTTCTGCCCATTTCAAGGGGTATGGCGGATGTTTCCTCGATAATTCGGGTCTTCAGCTCTTCTAAAATACAGGGGTGATGATTGAAAACTCTCTCTTTTAAATAACCAAACAGAAAAAGTCGCACATGCTTAAATCTGGCGAGCGCGCTGGCCATCCCACGTCAACCCTCAGAGACACAAGTCGAGCAGGGAATATTTGTCTCTATTTGGTCATAGAAATATGACCATAGCCACACCTCTACCGTCAATTTGGTCAAAGCCACACCTTGTTGCAACCATTGATCTCCTAGATTAGTTTTATCACACAATTGTTATAATTGTGACTCAGAGTTTTCCAGCATTGAAACATAACATCCAGCTGTGACGTTACTGTTCGGCCGTTCTCAAAAAAAAAAAAAAGGTCCAATAATCTGAAATTGTGATATGGCACACCGCACATCACATTAGGTGAGTGAAGCAACTAATTGCCGGATATAGAAGAAGTACACGCGAAGAGTTCTCTGCGTGGCGGTGACGGAACTAACATTTTCAAAAAAGCGAGCACAGAGAAGCAAAGATGTCTAAATCACTCGTCTAAATCATGGGGTCAACTGAAAATGGTATGATGCAAGTCACAATGAGAACCCGCTCCGCTTTCTATCTCCACCAGAAGTCAAGCAACGAATTTTATAAACCGGGTCATTACTTCCGCCTCACTCTGTATATATGTTTTATGTCCTATTCGAATATTCATTTATTTATTTACTTTTGTTTTGGACGTATATAAATGGCAAAATATTTCTTTTATAATTTAATGTTAGTGTTTAGGTCACGTTTAGTTTATGTCAAGTAGAGTATAGTTTAGTCTATTATCGTACACTATTGTAATATCAATATGTCCGTCGACTGGCAGATATTGCTTAATAGCAATAAGTCTGCAATTGTACGTAAAATGTTCTATTGTACAATAGAGATTTCATGCATTCACTGGGTGAGGAGATTATATATAAAAAAATATTTAAAAGTTTGAAACATGAACACCAGACTGGCGTCTTACTCTAACCTTGGAAAAAATAATACTAAGCAGCCATACTTTTTGGAAACTTTGTGCTGTGAAATCACAAAAGGATATTGGCGTAACAGTCACCCAAGACTTAAAATGGGAAGAAAACGTATCTGAAATAGTAAAGAAGGCAAACTCTCCATTGTTCCTCATTCGAGGAGCTTTTCACAATATTACAAAAGAGCTGATGCTGAGAATCTATAAGTCATTTGTGAGACCCATTCTGGAACACGCCTACTATATTTGGAACCCATACTTTAGGAAGGATATCGATCTTCTAGGGAAGGTCTAGCAAAGAGCGACTAAAATGCCTTTCAATTTGCAGCATCTAACATACGAGGAAAGATTGGCGGCTCACTCTGGAGACATATAAGATCCTGAATGTATCGTATGAGATTCCTGGATTGCAGACTATTAACACTATGAACACCAACACACATATGTGTGGCCATCATCTGAAACTAAAGCGTAAATCATCGTATTCAAATCCTAGGAAATATTTCCTCACCAGTGGAATGGTAAACAAATGGAATGCTCTCCCAGTGAAGTGATCAGTACCAAAAGTGATAATGACTTTCAAAATAAACTGTACTTATTTCACAAAAACTAATGCAAACACGGGCTCAGGCTCATCAGCTTATGATGCCTGCCTGATATATATAATAATTTGCAACAAAATAAAATGTCAGTTTGTGATAAAAATGGCAATAGCATTTAAAATATTGCTTACATTTTAATGATGGAGTACAAATAAATTTAAGGGACATGAATACTATTTTAATATTTTCTAAACTAAACTGAACTGAAACAAATATGTTTCAACTTATTACTACGAGGGTGAATCAAATATAAACCGGAATTATGTTCGTACCGATAGGGAGGTGAACAAAGAGGGGCGTGGCGTCTGATGTTTACTGGCAGTGATGCCTAGAAGACTTTGCACTGCTATAGAATGCCACAATACCATGTGTTTAGTAACTATCGCAATGTCTGAGCGAGAAGTACCGTCGTCCGTTGCGGAACGTATTATAGTTAAATTTCTTAAAAAAGAAGGCACAAAACCATCAGAAATGTTCAGAAGACTTCAGGTACAGTTCGAGGATAATACAATTAAAATGACAGAAGTGTATTCATGGCATAAAAATTTTTAGAAGGGTGAGAAGCAGTTGAAAATGAAGGTCACCAACGTCGACCAAGAACCAGCATGACAGAGGAGAACATTCATACTGTCCGCCGACTTCTAGAGGACGACCGAAGATTAACAGAAGCTGAAATTGCTTCTTAGGTGGGAATCAGCTTTGGCAGTGCTCAGATGATCAATATTGACGACTACGGGTTTCGCAGTGTCCGCAAGGTGGGTACCTCGTCTTCTCACCGAAAATCAAAAAGGAAATTGTATGAAAATGTGCATTGTCGTGAACTACACTGCAATACTCTACCTACAGTCTGGACTTATCGCCCTGCGACTACCACCTGTTTGGACCGATGAAAGAAGCTCTTGGAGGACAACGTTTTGATGACAATGTTGCAGTTGAAGATTTCGTGCACAATTGGCTTATGGCGCGCTACTATCTTCGTTTTACGAAAACGGGATAACAAAATTACCCATTAATTTGGAAAAAATGTGTAGCAAAATCAGGAGATAACAAAGAAAAATAATTTAAAGCCTTTGTGTTTTTATCATGTCCCAAAAAAGGTTTAAAAAATAATTCCGGTTTATATTTGATTCACCCTCATAGTTTTTTTAATCTGAATTTTAAAGCCAAATTTCTATATGGAGTAATAGCGGGAATGGTGCTTACCGTTCCATTTCCATTTGGTTTTTCTTGTTGTTTTTTCTTGAGGAGTATAGATCGCAGTCTCTCGCGTGTTTCGTTGAATGCTTTGGATACTGGAGATGTTAAGGGAGGCTGTTGAAAAAATTAAAATGTAATTTGTAGCGCAAAAATTGTACAAAATTCAAAGTATTTTTGATTCAAATTGGTCACTATTAACATAATTTTTATTTACTATAAGCTGTACTCCGCTACGCGTTTCTGTGGCTTAGTCCTGTTCTGATGTCCGTTCTATTACGTTCAACAGACGGCGCTCCCATTGCCGAAAATATTTACTAAGAATAGCGTATGTAGCTTTTACGTCCAACAGATGGTGCTGTAAAAACATGTTTTTAACTATCACATGTGTGACATCTGTATAAAAACATGCGCATATTCGAATGCAACATTGTGTCAAAATTTCAAAGCAATCGGTGAAGAACTATCGGAGATTTAGGATTTTCAACAAATGAACATTTACATTTTTATTTATATAGATAAGAATTATCTAAAAGAAGAATTCTCTGCGGCATCTTCAAAAACTACTGCCGGGTCCTCTGCTCGGGGAAAGTCGGTTACAAATGACATCCACCAGGAGAGGGCACTCACATGCTTAAAGAGCTGCCATGAAATTCAACGACCAGAGTCGGAACCATCATAATATTAGGTATAGTTGTACTTCTGGGAGGTGAGCGGTAGACTCCGGACTAGAGTTTAGGACAGCTGTCTTGCCACATGTGAGCGTAGACCTTACCACCTATTCACTCTCCCCTTCGAAACCATAGAATTTGAGATATTTGTTCTAAAAGGAGTTAGTTATTTTCCAGAAGAGACCAAGTTCCTTAAATAGGTGAAATAGAGATTTAGTTAGGAGGCCAAGTACGCCAACTTCCACAGTAGAGCCGTTCCGGGTGGTGGCATCATGGTATTTCTTTAATTTGTACTTGTGTCTTTTGTGATATTTGATTCCCATGGAATAGTTCATTTTACAATAAGAGCCATCTTGTGAGATAGGGAGTATAGATTTATATCTGGATGGAGGGCTGTGCATCCGAGACTTTCAGGGAAATGATACCGTTTAGAGATTGAATAATGATCCAAAGCGGAAATCGTACATTGATTGGATATTCTTTGGCTCAGTCATCGCGAGAACCTGCACTGGGCTCTATTAATCACAGCAAAGAAGACGATCGACTGCACCATATGTGAGCGATCGTGTCCCGTCCGTCATTTCTATCTGTCACTGGTTTCTATCGTCCTAAGTCTCTGCGTTTCGCCTCGGGGTGATGGGTTCGCCCGTAGTAGCTGACAATCCCAAATGTCACTGGTCTGGTTCTGTTGCAGCTTGGACCTGATGGCCACTTTTCTCAACTCGGTCGGACCAACTCACGGATCAGCCCCTATGCAGGAGCCTCCATGAAGAGGGACTAACCTGGTGAAACTGCTGTGCGGTGGATTTTGGGAGAATACTTTGTGCGGAACTGGGCGACTGATGCACTGGTCGTTTTCGAGTGCCTTGTGGCAAGAAATTGGACTTTCACGGGCAGTGGCGTAGCTGGATTGTGGATATGTATTGTCCGAATTCTGTACGCTTCATCTCGGGGTGATATAACGATAAAGTTCGTTGAAAAGCCTCGGGGTGACGAGTTGACCGAGTATAGTCTTAAATCCAAAGATGGTCAGTTTACAGGCCATGCTGCTCAATCGGCAGAGACCCGGAGGGTCGTCTTCCCCAAGACGCAGGGGTAGATGTTGACCTGTTGTCACCTATCCTTAGAAAAGATCCGTTGGCTACCTGATCTCGAGTGATATATACCTCGGATCCGCGATATTTCCTAGGCATGAAATACCGCATAAAATACAACAGGTAGAGGCCGCACAAATGACTTTGAACCCGTGACCAGACGGTAGGATGGAGAAATCCATCCAAATCTGGGAGTCACGGAAAAGGGTCTGGGTGTCTTTGCTCGAGGGTGCTCGCTGGGTGTTCCGTGCCTTTGCCATAAGGGTTGGCCTCAGACAGGCAGTGGGGGAACTTGGTATGTAGATTGTCTATGTCTAATATACTCATTGTGACAAAGAAAGTTGGAGTGTTGATCCAGTCGGTGAACTCAGAATGACTACCGAATGCTGACCTCTGAATACCGAACGAGTTCTTTAGGCTGCTGTTAGCCGCTAAAGTATTTGCACATATAATTACGAGATACAGATAAAAAAGAAACAAAAAAATTTCAATTTCACGGGATGTATGTTATCTACGGGTTTAGTTTTATTTTATTTTTCCCAAGTTTATGGCTCTGTCTATGAGCGACGCGAGTTTCGCTCTGTTTCTGAAAGTTTCTGTTTGACAGGCAGTTGAATAAAACCACAATGTTATTTTTTTTTTAAATGACAGATCAAAGAAATTGTGTTGCATTAGTAAAAAGTTTTGCGCTAAAAATTAAATTAAGTGCAGTGAAGTGTTGAAAATGTGGTGCAGACGGCGGCCTTCGGCGAAAGATGTCTATCGGAGAGTTCGTGATTGGTATAAACGTTTTAAAGATGGCTGTGAAGACGTGGAAGATGATGGCAGATCTGGATGCCCGAGCACATTAATGAAACGATGAAAACAATGCAAAAAACAAGGAAATGGTTTTTACAAATCGACGAATTACTGTTGGAGTAATTGCAGAAGAAGTTAATGTCTTGTTCGGGTCATGCGAAGCAATTTTAAGTGTTAATTTGGGTATGAGAAGAGTGGTAACTAAATTTGATTGTCAGCAAAAACAGGTCTTTAAATATGTCTGTGGGGAATCATTGGCTGATGTTGCAGCTTACCCAAACTTGCTTCAACGTATCACTACAACAGATGACGATAAACGGCTGTACGACTATAATCTTGAAACAAAGGCCCGATTTTCAGAATGGAAACAGCCACAGGAGATAAAGCCGAAAAAATGTGAAGGTTCTCCTTACTGCTTTCTTTGATACAAGGGCATAGTGCATCATGAGTTTTTACCAAGAAATCATATGATGAATAAAGAGTATCACCGTGAAGTTTTACGACAAGTCCCTGAGAATATTCATCTGACGCCCTCCTATACTGCCAATGGGCCCGAATATGTTCTGTGAAGCCATTGCAAGCCGAGTTCAAAACCTTCCTATTCGTTAATTTTAATCAAAAACAGAACAACCCTGCTACAAAAGCTGCCGTATTCACTTGATTTAGCTTCCTGGGACTTCTTTCTCTTTACGAAGAACAACAAAACATTGAAAGTAATAAATGTAAAATGCAAAGGAAAGAAACATTTTAATACCATAGAGGAGGTAAAATAAAAATCAAAGAAGCAACTGAAAACCATCTCAAAAGCCTGAGTTCCTGAGGTGTTGTGTACAATGGAAACGACGTTGGTAACACCGCATTACATCTGACGAGGACTATTTTGAAGGAGTCAAACTTGAGATCGATTAGTAAATAAATATTTTTTTAATAAACAAAAAATGGTTATTTCTGTTTGATCATACTATGTACTTGCGACAATGCGGCAGTCTATATCGCAGACCAGTGACGATTTGTAAAAAAATACCTAAACATTAATATTTCATTGTTATTTATTTGTTTATTATTATATTTATTCGTTTATCATTATAATTTCATGTGATCTAGCAAGCCACTCCCCAAGAAAATCTGCAAAGTATTTGCGGATGCAAACGTTTGTAAAAATGTTAAATTAAATAAACAGAAATTAAAATATAAAAAAAAGACGTTCTGCATGATGCATATCTACAAGTTTTCCTTGGATATTGCCTTTTCTAAAATTAGCAATCTATTTTTCCACTACAGATTTTCCCAGACATTTTAATTTAAGACGATATATAAATGTATCCATTATATCTAGTAAATTTAGCCATTTTAAATTTATACTTATAACTCGAGAACTTTTGAAATTAACTTCGAAATACGCTACAAGATACTGCATAAGTCAAAGATACTCACGGCGTGTCCATACACTGCACAGTAGCAGCAATTGCAAGAATGACCGCCATTGTTACCACCACAGCCGGATCCATTGCCATCCACATGACCAACTATTGAAAAAATAAACAGATAGACTTTAGGAATCATTTCTGCAAACTTCTTCTCAATAACTTGTTAAGCAATAATAAAATGTAATTAAAAATTGATATGTAAAAAAAACATAAACATATGTGAGTATACATATAACAGATTTAATTAACTACTTGTTAAAATTGTACCAAGTTTTCACTTTTAGTGCATGTGCACATTGGTTTTAATGGTTTTCCCGTGTTTTCCGTGAGTTTTCCTGTGAATTCAACTCATTAACATTTTTAAGTTGCAATATTCGAACATAACCTATACATGTCACTTTTGACAGCTGTGTGTCAAACATTATTTCTCCAATGGAAGTTTGTACAAGATGTAATATCCAAAAAATCACATAAAATCATAAAGTCCTTGATAAATACCAAATATTTTTTTAAAATAATGCACAATCTATGCTTTATGGCGGCTATCTGTCATTTTCTCTTAGATATAAAAATGGCCTTTACTCGCTAAGCTTTATTCAAAAACATGGATACCCTACCTTAACAAAAAGCCATCCCACATTGAAAACAAAATTCGACAGATACATTGTAGACTAGACGGCTGGTTTCAGTGTGATTCTCTGCTGGATCCCTGGGCATAAGGGGATAAGGGGTAACGAGAGGGTGGACTAGCTTGAGAACGTGGCCAGAACTTCTGGTTTCACTGTCGAGTGCAGCCTGCCACTCTCGGACCTCTTCACTATTATAGATCAAAAACTCGCTAACAAATGGGCCCAGAGGTGGCGAGAGTCCTGATTGGTTAAAGGTAAGAGATATTCTCAAATTGAACCGGAAATAAAGACCAAACCATGGTTCCACCACCAGCCTTTCACCCGTAAGGAAATCTCCACCATCTGCAGGATGTGCATCGGTCATTGCTGCACTCCTGACTCCACAGTGCGACTGCGGTAATTCGGTTTACACTCTGGACCATATTTTCCTTAATTGCCCCATTGTCAAAATTACCCTAACTTTATTTCAGACGTCTTAGAACTCAAAATTCAACTCCCTTAGTAGATTTTTAATTGTCTCTTAACTCCCCTAACATCTACAAAATCATTTGTAAAATTATCAAACTCAATTACATGTCCCTCTAATAATATTGTAATGTTCCTCCATATTGGTTTTATGCTAAAAATAAAAGTATTTCACCAATCTGTTCACTATATTTTTATTTATTATTCGATTTGGTGTTACCGTTGGAGTGTTGCTTTCCTTGTTCAGTGATATCCACTAATAAAAGTTTCCTTCCATTAAACTTCACACCTAGCAGAAATCAACCTTTTTTGGGTCGAGCCATTAGAATTAATAAAAAGAAAAATGGCTGGCGCGGCGCTATGAGGTGATGGAGAGGTATGGTCGGCCATCAAAAGGTCTTATAACAAAGAGCCGATGTTGCTCTGTTTTGCTTAAATGTGTAAAATCAGCATCCTCATAAAAATTAATCGATCGATGCCGCATTGCGCAGTCAGCACCTTAAGTGTATAATACGGGCCTGGGAAATAGGCAGTCACCGTTTAGGGGCGCCATTGTATTTTATTTTGGTCGACGTCTGAACATTTTCTAACAAGTAAAGCTGGTGAATTCAGTGCCATTCACGAGGGGGCGATAGCTATCGATTTGGCAGCTGTGGCGAAAACCCCAGAATGAGTCCGGAGTGCTGCGTCACGGCTGTATTCCCAGTTGCCAAGTGCCCCAGCAGAGGCAACGCCCGTGGCAGCCGATATCGAGCTTATACCGTATTTCTCTAGTCGTTAATGAAAGGAGCATGTGGCTTACCTCGGCATATGTAATGGTGTCCAGAATTGTTGGACGCATCACACTTTTTGACATTTCGATGCTGGGTGGCGGGTGTTGTCGTTTGAAGTTTATTCGTGGTTACTTTGGCATCCAAAGCAGGTGGTTCTTTATTCGTTTTTACTGGAGTCGGCTGTGTCCTTCGACATCTAAACGTAAAAGAATTTTTCATTCAACTCATAATCCACCATCTACTTTCGATTATCCAACTGACTAAGAAATATAAAAGAGAACAACAAAGGGAAAGGACTAACTTCTTCTGGTGCCATGTCAGCTTCCGAGCGTTGACTATTCGGGCACCACTCGACTAACCTTATCGGGGCCCCCACTCGATACGAGGATGTGAGAGATTTCAGAAACTATTCTCATAGATCACAGGGCTGAGATGTTCTTCTCCGACTCAGAGTTCTTCTTAAGGTTATTTTGCCGTGAATTATTAGATGCTTAGATAACATACGTGATTTATATTGGCATTAGCTCCAGACACTATCAGCTCAAAGCTGGTGCAAAACTGCATGGCACTTTTGAAGGATAGTTCGGAGATGGGTTCCTCCCGGTCTTGCAGTGATCGAAGGCAATGACAAAACCGACGAACTTGCAAATGCAGGAGCAAAAGGAACGCTATACGGTCCTGAACCATGCTGTGGCGTACCAAAAAGACTAGCAAGCCAAATGCTGAAAAACCTCTGTTTAGAACAATCCTCCATCCACTGGAACAGAACGCCAGGCTTGATTCATTCCAAAGTGCTAACCAAAGCTTAAGTCCGTAAGTAACTTATACATACTTGAGGAAAGCATTCACAGGATACTGTGGCCTCAATAAACACATGTTCAACCTCAAGCTGCAACCCAAATAGCAGACGAAACTCACCTGCGCCTCGTGTACGAATGTGGTCCACTGATGCTTTAATCAGTGCGACTAATATCTCATCTCTGTACTGGAACCTGGGTAAACCTGGGGAAGCTGGCTAAATACTGCTTAATGAAGGACATATCAGTAATTGCATTTATTCAGATATTGGATAGCAGAACTAACCACAGGGTGTAGTTTCTAAATCCCATTGTGCTAACCAAAGAACTCTTTAACTTTCTCCGCATGATCCGGAAAGCCACTGAAATAAGAAGATCCCCGAACTCCAATAGAGATGGCGGTTTCAAACTCTCTACTTTGTGGAATCCTCTTCTTAAAATGATCTCAATGCCCATCGCCGAGCACAAGGACGTAACACAAGATACAGTGAGTGTTGTGGACACGATGGATTTCCAAAATCCACAGGCGCCGAACCAGCCGCCCCACCACCGTTAAGTTGTTTTTTTTTATTACTTTTTTTATTTTTTTACTTAATTTTGTTGAGTGGGGCTGTTTGTTTTAATGATTACTGAGCTTTGTATAACTGCGACCATTTCTGGTCTATTATGATACTATAGTTTAAGAACCACAGTAAGCTTTTGGCGTTGGATTATTTTACCTCTCCAGCTTGGAGGTAATAGTTACCCAGGTGGATGTTTCTTTTATGCATCAGTGGACCGCATTCGCACACGAGGTGCAGGGGAGTTTCGTATGCTTGGCAGAATCTGCACACTAGTGTACCGGAGCTTGAGGTTGAACATGTATCTGTTCAGGCTACAATGCTCTGTGAGCATTCGTAAATTGTTCCTACCTAGTGCTAAAGCCTCATGGGCAGTCTTATGGTCGTAAGACTTGATTAGTGCTTCAGAAAGATTCAAGCCTGACATGTTGTTCCAGTGATTACAGGGTTGTTCTCAACATCGGTTACCGAGCATTAGGTTTGTCAGGCTTTTGGTACACCACAGCATGGGTCAGGAACGTATAATGTTCCGTTTGCTCCCGCCTTAGCAAGTTTGCCAGTTTTTTCATTGCCTTCGATCCCTGCATGACCAGGAACCCATCTCAGAACTATCTTGTTTTATTCGCTCAGAGGTTCCAAAGTGTCACAAAGTTTTGCAACAGCTTTGAACTTATAGTGTCCGAAGCTAGTGCTAGAAGAGCCGCCTGGCTATCCGAGTTGATATAAATTTAGTTTGATTGACTCTAATAGATTGCCGTAGTGTGAAATAGTCAGCTATTGTGCAAAACTGCAATTTTTGTTAATAAAGGGTTATTATTATTAGGTTTTTTATTTTTATTATTATTAATACTTATTATAATCATCAGTACTAACTGCCTCCGGCTGCAACAAGGAATTCCTTCTGTCAAAGCGGCTTCTGCAGCGCCGTTGGTAGCAGCTCCGTCAGTTTGTGGAAAAGCGCTAGCATTCAGACTTTGCTTCGCTTGTCTCAAAGCCAAGGCAGTGTACTTGGCCATTGCCTCTGGATTTTGTGAACCTAAAACAATACACCAGGATCAGTGATAATCATAAAATGGGATGCTCAGACTATAGGCGAAATAATGGGATGACTGTAGGGGCCTAATGGGGTCATGCAGCTCGAGCACTAATGGCCAATTTTGTGTTAACATGGTCGGCCCGACTCATGACTCAACACCCATCTGGCAGCCTCTCCGAAGAGAGACTACTACATCATGTTTTAAAGTGCCTTTATTATCAACTGACATATTGAGCCTACCCTACATTTACATATCTATGATCTGAC
>JAOPUG010000192.1:3832206-3845290 GCA_027564375.1 Micropterix facetella
TCAAAAAAAAAATTATTTATAACGTAATTAATTATTAATTAAAAAAAAAAAAACAAAATAAATAGCGCGATTTTTTATAGTATCTCCTAAATTTACGTAAATATGCAGAGGAAGAATAGAAGACGAAATTTGACAATTACATGACAAATTCGCATAAAAATACGCACCTGCGAGTTTCGCAATTCATTTCCGGCGTAAAAAACAGACAAATGCGGCGACGTTCGCAATAAAAAATTAACACACCGCAAGCTAAAACAAAAAGTGAGGTTAGAAAAAAAGGCGCGTAATTTAACGGCTGACTGACGTAAAAGGTAAAATGGCGCGCCCGAACGAGCGTGCGCGCTTACAACCGCGAAACTACTGACAAAAAATGGAAAATAAACTAATCATAGCATCACTGCCTGTTTTTTTTTTACTCACATAATAATGTTGATTTAAGTACTTTAAGTAAGCGATTGTATCGTTAACCTTCCATTGCTGGAGTCGGGTCAATGGTGACATTTTAAACCGATAGGATATGTCTTTTAGAGGTTGGTTTTTAACTTTACCACCGACAACTATTTAGCAGCTGACAGGAGTTGTGCTCAGTTCAGTTTGCTATATTATTATGAATACTTACGCCAGAACAACGCGTGTGAATTGCGCAAATATATTTCGAGAATCATGGCTCAGTTCGCGAAACGTACCGTGCCTTACGTCCATTTTACGATGAGGCACATTTTTGGTTAAACGGCTACGCCAACAAACAAAATTGCTGAATTTGGAGTGGAGAAAACCCATAAGCCTTTGTTGAGACCGCCCTTACGTCCACTAAAAGTCACTGTTTGGTGTGCTTTATGGGCAGATGGAATCATTGGCCCATATTTCTTTAAAGATGATGCCGGCCGGAATGTCACCGTCAATGGAGAGCGCTATAGAGCCATGATTGATGACTTCTTCGTTCCTCAATTGAATAGTATTGATATGTCAGAGCTTTGATTCCAACAATATGACGGAACATGCCACACAGCGTGCGACACTATCAATTTATTGCAGGAAACGTTCCATGAATGCATAATTTCGCATAATAGACCTGTGAACTGGCCTTCACGATCGTGTGATCTCACACCTATGGATTACTTTCTTTGGGGAAATGTGAAGTCACTAGTCTACGCCGATAAACCACAGACGTTGGATCACTTGGAATTCAAAATTCGCCATGTTATTGCCGATATACAGCCCCAGTTGCTCGATAAAGTGGTCCAAAATTGGACTTCCCAATTGCGCTACATTCGAGTCATATTTAAACACTAATGGCATAACATTCTCTTTTAAATAAAGCCAATACCACGACCATTGATATTATTTTTTCGTGTTTTATTTCATTTTAAAGTTGTATATCTCTAAAAAAACACCTTTTACAACTTGAGTTTTCACATATTTTCTTCTATAAGTTCTTCAGCTGAGAATGTCTGTTCTTTGACCAGATTGACTATGAATGAAGTGTCACCGCAGCAGCTATGAAGCGCTCCTGAGACGGTAAACCTAATACACCAAGAGGCATATTTATAAGGTAGAGGAGCACTACCGAAAGTAGTGAGGATCTAGCATTGTGAGGGCAGTAAATTGTATTTATTGTCTTTGTGTCCATCTTTCTCACTTCTATCGTCAATAATATTTAAAAATCGGCGATCGACTTATTTATTCTTCTTTGCCAGTTTATGTGTTGCTAGTAGTATATTGTATATAGTAGCTGCATTACTTTTTACATGTTGTATTTGCCTTGTGCCAATTCGTCACATTTCTCTTTCGTTTTCCTAAAAGTACCTTTCCCATGCCATGATTAAGAGAATCTTCATATGAATTGGTCTTTCATTTATTTGATGCTGAGCTGAGCTATAAAATATTAGACACACTTCAGAAATGTATTGATACTCGTACTTAGTTACTCCACTTCACACATAATAATAATATTAGTTACATTTGTTTTTAAGTGTTGTTAAGGCATGTCTATAGTATTACATAGGACTGTCATATAGTCTGATGCATGCTGTGCGTTTGTTTGTTTGATTGTCCGTGTGTCCGGAGACTTCCCGTGATCCAATCTTAACCAAATTTGGTATGCAGCGCTCCGGGTCACCTTAAGCACCACCAGGTGGCAGAAATTTGATCCTAATCTGAGGAGGATTTGATCAATAGGTAGAACAAGCATAGCGTAAATGGGTATTTTTAGAATTGCGGTGACAAGAGGATTACCAATCACGGGACGGGCCGAAGTTGTGATGTATATCGCTATTTTTCCTGTTATTTATTATATCATTTCTCGGCATCTTTAAATGTACATCGACTACATTATGCGCCTGTTCATACCATGCTATTTGCCATGCATAGGAGCCGGATTTTGGTGTAAGAATTCATCTAGAATCTCAACATAGTGCAAATGTGACTCAAGGGCACAACATTCGGTTATCACCAGCCCATCTATTATATAATATAATAATAATATATATAATAAGCACACATTTAATATAATAATAATCAATCAAGTAGTTTGAGAGGGTTAAAAAACAAATTATCAGCAAGCAACAATAATTTCCTATTTATTACGAGATAACTGGATAGGATAACACGGTCATTCAATAAATCAGCCAACAGAGAAAACATTAGGAAAGATAAAATAAATAATATTATGTCCCAATTATTTAAGGGGTCGATTCCCAAGCTGTCTTGGATTTCTCCAATAATTACTATAAACTTCATTTATACACATAGATTGTGATTGATGGCTGGCACTCAGTGGATTAAATCACAATAAAAACAATCTTGGAAAATAGCAGGAGACTTTAATACCAGCTAAAAGTGGGCACTTTGTTTGTTTGTAAATATTGATTACACAATAATATTGCGATATTGTCATTCTTGTACGATCACACACTTGTCATTCGTATACGATCATCAACGAACGTCAACGAACCACTAATAACAAACTGAACCGAACACTAAGTTGCAATGCTACTCAAAAATGATGGACTGTCAGTTGGTAGGTACCAAACGCGTCGTCGATGCCAAGAATTCAGCAGATGATGTTGAACAAAAGAAAAACATGTGCAATCCCGACAAAGCTCTGCTCGGCCTCTGGTCATTTATCCCTGCAGTTTTTGTGTTGTGTGTTTTTTGTTAATAAATGTAATACTCAATGTTCAGAAATAGCGAGCAACGGCTACCTAAGCCCATCATAAAATAAATATTTGCCTAAAATTTGTTGAGTGTTAGCCTCTGGCAAGTATGAAACATAAAATCTACAAACTTAAATGGTAGGACGGTACAGGTTTAAATTCATTAATATTTTGCCATAATGTAATCAGCCATGCAACCATTCAAATTGTCAAAGAATTACATATATTTCGTTTCGTTGAGTTCGGAGGACGGGGGTAGAACCCCCTAACTCCCCTAGCTATGCACATTGAACCAACAACACTAGGTGGTGATGAGTTCATGTGGTTCATACACTTGGTTTTGCCCGATTTGTCTTCAGACCCATGCAGTTAGTTGCTCTGTCGAATGCTAAAAAGGCGTCCTTAAAGCTGCACCAACATACGCCAGTAATTGTGCCGACTTATTGAAGATAGTGCCGGCAGCATTAATACTACACTAAAGATAATAATAATATTTATTTATTTAGAGATATTGTAGCAAAAAAGGTATAAACAAAAGCCTATACCCTAGGGTAGATATTTTTCTTTTACATTTCAGAGTTTTTCAGTGCGCACGTAATTTTAAACTCAAATTAAGAACTGTGATAATGGGCCCGATTGTGTTTCTTCGCAAACTAAAATTGAAAATTAGTTCAATTTTAGTTCGAATGAGACAGAGCAATACGTTGGAATGAAATAAGAAAAAAACAATCGTCGATTCAGATTGATCGATCAGACGATTTCAAGATATCCCAAATAGAAGGTCTACTTTGTATTTTGATAATAAACCACTGGCAGCGAAAGTGGTGATGCAGCAGGTGGCTGAGTGAGTGAAATGTCACACAGCGCCATACATATTAGTGGTTGTGCAACCAGCGTGGTGGCGCGACCAGTAATATTCTATGCACGCGTCGATGCTGGTTACGCCAACAAATCGGTTGCACAACCAAGCAGACACCAGGTGAAGTACTCTCCATAGAGCTGTATACATTTTGTTGGTAATGTGGTGGTGTCCCGGTGAAATAGGGGCTTAACAGGCGGATCTAGCGCAGAATGTGTAGAACCTTCTCATCCTAATATGCCATATGCAATTGTGTTGTTAGCTAGCGCATAGTAGACATTAATACTGTATCTTAAAGGACTTCCACGAAAACCCGCATAGACTTCCACAAAAAGTTTCTTGCTGGAATCAGCCAGAATGGCATTGATCTGGGGTATGGCAATAAAACCATGAACGACGTGGACGTAAAAACGTCCCTTCTGCGAAGAGATTACGACAGCAACAGCATGGCTCATGCTGTTGGCCTTCTTTGCCAGAATGACTGGATAACAGTTTGAGACTTTTGCATTCCCTCTTCAATGCACTGGAAAATAAAGTTGTTGACTGGACACCAGAGATGCTGAACTTCCAGACCCCAGTAAGCTCGCTCGCTGGAGCTATTCAGAGGATAGTTCATGTCATCTTTGTAGCAATACCCGTTGCACAGCTAGACATATTTTGGCTGGCTGCAACGCGGCTTTAGATCAATGGCAGTATACTTACCATCATGACAAAGTCCTTGCTTTTATTCGCAAGATAATTAGCCTCTCTGAGACTCATGCCAACAAGGGTCTTACAGTATCCTCCAAACCACCAATATAGTTTGTGCAGGATGGCTCTAAAGGCAAAAAACATTCCACTATAAAACCTTTTTCAATAATCGAGAAAGCTTTGGATTGTATTCTGGAGGTCGAGTCGGTCTCTAAACAATATCATTTCCCTGTAAGTCTCGGATGCACAGCCCTCCGTCCAGATATAACTCTTTACTCCCTATCTCGGAAGATGGCCCTTATTGTAAAATTAACCTTTCCTTGGGAATCAAATAGCCTAAAAACCATGAGTACAAATTAAATAAAAACCATGATCTCGTAAATGCAATCATCCGGAATGGCTTCACTGTTCACTTTCACGCGGTGGAAGTTGGCGCTCGAGGCCTCCCAGCCAAATCTCTATTCAAAGAGCATGGTATCTCCAGGAAAAAAATGAACTCCTTCCTAGAATTAAATATCTAAAACCGTGATTTCTGCACCTCAAATACCATCGCTTCGAAGGGGGAGTGAATGGGTGATAAGGTTAACGCTGAACGCTCTCATGTGGCAAGACAGCTGTCCTAAACCTAACACATCCGGTCATTAGTCCGGAGTCCACCACTCACCCCCCAGAAGTGTAATAATAGTATTATGATGGACCCAACTTTGATCGGTGAATTCTATGGCAGCTCCGATTATACTTACTTACTAAGGGTCTTAAAGCAAAAATTAGTTTCCTGATTTTATCTGCAGTTATAAGAATGTGAGGATCCCAGTTTAGGTTATTGTCAAATGTATTTTACTTGATATTGATGTTTAATTATGTGTTTAAGTAATTATGTTAATTTAATTTAATTATGTTTAATTTGATGTGTTACTAATATAAAAAGGTACTAA
Source organism: Micropterix facetella (assembly GCA_027564375.1). Taxonomy (NCBI): domain Eukaryota; kingdom Metazoa; phylum Arthropoda; class Insecta; order Lepidoptera; family Micropterigidae; genus Micropterix; species Micropterix facetella. The sequence goes on from JAOPUG010000192.1 coordinate 3,837,846, forward strand.
TTTTTTTAAATATTTTTAATGTAATTTTTAGGAAAACTGAAGCTAACACTGCATGGACCTATGGCCTCTGTAAGAGAAACTAACTTGATCAACGATAAGGGAGTAGAAATCGCCAAAATACCATTTAGGTTAGTAATCTTAAGTTTATTTTTTCCATACGTTGTCTATTGATGTGACAACCCGTTGACTTTTGGACCATGTTATTAGGTGACTGACCAAATTAAATATTTCTTCTGATGCCTCTGCTACCGATCATATTGGCTATTATAACATTATTGTCTACAGCTCGAAACAAGGATATGGTAGATTTCTGAAACCGTTGCTCTTCTTATGGCTATTTCGCCTGGCATTATTAGATGCATAGTGTTGTATCTTTCAGGATGACATGTGATACGTTATATTTGATGCGCAGCTGAATTTTCATACACACATGTTAAAAACTCGTGGAGTTCGGAATGGATGTCTTTCGAGGAGCTTCAATATTTCTTTTACTGATTTATTTAACACCAAAGACTAGAACACAACAAACTAAGACTTTTGAGACACCTTTATAATCATTCTGGTTTATTTATAGGTACCAGCAACAGGCGGGTGAAGGTGGTGCGTATTTCCAGAAGTCGTTGGTGCGCGAGGTCACTATTCCTGATTACAGAAGTGTCAATGAGGATGTTGGTCTCTATGTGCAAGTCGTCGGCAGGGATTATTATGGAGAGTCTTTCGCGAGGATGTCAGGACCGTTAAACCCTTATAGAAGGTATGTGAACCTTCCCCACGGCCTGGTGGCGTCGTGATTAGGTTGCCTGATCTTACATTGTGTGGTACCGGGTTCGATTCACGGCTGGGTTACCATTTTCCGTTGGGATAAAATTAACGGAATTGCATTTCAATTTTGTCATTCGAATGTAATAACAAGATACACACATGTTACATGCATATATACATATAAACAATTCATGGTAGGGTTAGTTATATGAGATTGTCGTCTGATAATAACCAGCCCATTATGAATTTTCACAATAAAGAGTAGAAACAAACAAATAATATACATAGGTATGCATGGGAAGAGAGACAAGCCACCTGTAAAAAAATGAAGAATCCTACAAAGTAACCCAGTGTTGCACGCAATGATTATTCATAAATACGACAATGAAACTAAAAATTGTTTTCTATGCCGAATGCATGTTACGAAATTACCATCGTGTAATAAAACCATCCATTATCATCGATTATGTTTTATTTGATTACAAAAAGTGAGAATCATATAAATTATGAAAAATTGTCATTGAACTTCATTAGTTTTTTCTGTATCAAGTCTCAATCTGTGAGCGTGTAATGTTCGATTAAATAACCAAGGAATATGAAATCAATCATATTTTTTGGCTTTCCTGGATGGCAAGGTCACGAAAAATATTCTAATACTTATATAATTCTACAAAAACTAAATCACTTTTTTCGTGGCTTTACTTATATCCTGTTTATTTCCTAATCTATTCTTTCTGTTTCATGTGTCATTGCTCAAATGGACCATTTAACGGAATCGAAAAAAAAATTGTATCTTGAAAATAATATTGCCAAACGAGAAGAAATTAAATCGTCCAAATATACTTTTCTTGTAGTCTCACATGTCCTAGAGACCATCAAAAGCAAAAAAAGTGTTTGTCTATACTATGCACAATAAAACGAGTAAGCTACGTCCGTTTTAAAATTTTCTTTCGCCCATCGATAGTTATTATGGACAATTCGCAGAACCCAATTGATTTTGGGGTCTGCACGACCTACGGTTGGGGTACCTGCCTTACAAATATCCCCATAAAATTAGTTTTTTGCATTTTAGAGCTTGAAACGGAATAAACGGTGGAAATAGCAATAGTTGCTGGCCATGATGAGACGCATAACATGAGGTACATGTCGCCTGATCGAACGGGTCACTATCAACCATACAAAATGTTTAGTGAGCTTGTTCTCTCAGACATTTGGGACATCATGAGCTTCATCTTTTACGTAACATTTGAACCCTTTTCAGACAGTAACTCCTTTTCATTTTGACGGGGCAATTACAGGAGTGGCACAATGGATCTCTTATGGTTTATATGCTCAGTTCAGGTAGTTGTCTACCCTGACTATCCTGAACATCCTAATATATTATACATACATAAAGCAAATAATCATATGGGCTGAAGTTCGACAAACCCTTGGGTTTTCCCTCAGCCAAGTTTTAATTGTTGTTTTCAATGTGTTTGAACTACACGGTAACTGTCTCACTATCGCTATGGTTGGGTGTGAGAGATTGATTGCTTTATTTATTTATTTATATATTTATTGCCAATTGTGGTAGTTGTACTTTATTGATATGAGTGTTAAATTAGTGGATAAACACAATTCCTGCTTTATATACAGATAGGAAAAAACAATCTTATATTCCCGCCGTTGTTTAAGATTTTTGTTTGATAAAGAGTTTTTATTATTATATAATTTTCAGGTCGAAAGAAGTCGAAATATTCCCACCGTCTTCCATGGAATCTAAAAAAAGTGCGATAGTCAACAATCAGGAATTGTTCGATGTCGGAAACCAGCCATCTGCTAGACAACAGCAATTCTTGGACAACAGCACTAACATCATGCAGGTAACCTATTTAAAGATCTACTAAAGATGCTTTTTCCCGGTCGTTCATTGGTGATGTTCTGATGATAATGATGTCAACTTTGGATTTAAGGCTATACTCGAGCGAGCCTGGCACCCCAAGGCGTTTCAACGAACTTTATCGTTATATCGGCCCGAGATGAAACATACATAAATTTGAACATAACATATCCACAATCCAACGTTGCCTCAGCCCGCGAGAGTCCGACTCCTTACCACGAGGCACTGAGAATTTTCAAACCCAATTGGATATCCTCGTGCCCTCACTCCAAATTTAGACAAATTTCTCCATCCACCTGTTTGGTTTCAGGCACGAAGTCATAGCGCGAACTCTACCTGGTGTGATAACGCAGTATTCCGTTACTCGGAAATATCACGAACCCGTGGCGCCCTTTACTCGGAGAGCCACCTGAGATCAGGTGGCCAACAGGTTGTTTCTAAGGATAGGTGACTCCAGGTCAACATCTACCCCCGCGTCTTAAAAATTATTACGCAACTAGACTCCCCCGGCTATTCGTCAGTTAAGCTAGGCTGGTAAACCGCAACACATCAACCGACCAGGGCCGCCCGAAGTTTTACCCCAGGTTCGACCACAAACGGGTTTCACTGGATTAGTCCCTCTTTAGGGAGGCTGCCAGATGGGAGCTGGGCTGTGAGTCGGTCCGACCGGTGTAACAAAATGTTCATATGGCCCGAGCTACACAGCCCCATTAGCCTTTATAGGAAGGCATCAGAAGAGGGGGGTACTAGTGAGCGGCCACTCTACAACACTCCAGCGCGCATTACGTTTCGCCTCGCTAAAAGCCCTCATCAGCTAGTCTGCGATGACTATCACGCGGAGAAGCACCAGTCCCGCCTTCGACCTCCCTCTCTCTACCTATCCATATTCTGTAGGATGCCTCCAGTGACGCTTTCGAAGCTATCTCCATATATGAGGTCAGCACTGATCTTAGTAAGCCTTCTAGATTCTTGAAGAAACCGTAGAAGGACTTCGCTGGTAGTCCTCTTGGTCCGACTTATATGGCGAAGAGATAAGTCTTGAATTCGTTTCTCACTATCCGGTTTACTAAGTTGCAGTACTTGTTTACTTCGAAATTGTGGTCCTTCGATATGTTACTCTCCTATGGAACTATAAGTTCAACAAGTATTACATGCTTTGTCGTCTTGGAGAATTCGAGTATGTCCGGTCTGTATGCTGTGGTACAGATTTCTGAAGGCATTTGGTAACGCTTCTGATGTGTGTCCATCAACAATTGCCAGTTTTTGCAGCTCCCAGAATTGAGTAAGGTTTAGTTCTATTTTTGTGCAGCTTTTTGGTTCCAAGTTTCACAAAGTTGACTTTCTCAAAGTCGTTACTGGTTTGTCTTTTTCTAGTCCATGCAATGGATAGGCTAGTGGCCTCTCTGATAATTTGGAGGACTTTATCATGGCGGTAGGAATATTGGCCTCTCTCGAGCAGTATTTTACATCCACATAGCGGGTGTTTTACAGTGCCTACAAACTCCTTTCACAATGGGCATAGTTTATTTGTAGATTCCCCCCATCGGCCTATGCTACTCGGGTCAGGGAGAATAAGTGGGAATGCATTTAGGTAAAACTTGAGGAGCTCAGGGGACCAGTTGGCTATTGGCCACCGTTGACCGCTATGGCCAATTCTATACAGATGCCGAATAGTAAATAAATCTCCCTTTAATACTTGTCCATTTATACTATGGTATAATGGTAATATACTCACATGCTCGAGTGGAGTGAGGGTGGCGGTTCAGGGACCAGTTCATCAGTAAGTAAAGGCATTGCAGTTGCGCAGACTGGACTACTTTTAATATGTAAGTTACGTGGTGAAATTGCCAGACATTTGATGATGAGGAGGAATATTGAAGCGGAACCTACCATAAGCATTTTAAATTCTTTGCGGCTACCGCTCACTATTCCTGTACCTAGTCTTTGTTATGGAGAAGTTGATCGAATGCTGTTTAACATTATGGTTGTTTAACAATAAAAAGTAATTATTGACAGGAAAAGTAGCGATATATATTAGCAACTTTGGCCCGTACCGAGATTGGTAATACCTGACTTATCCAAAATGGCCTAAAAACCTATTCCAATAAGTTTCTCTCGTCACCACAATTCCAAAAATACCCATGTACGCTATGCTTGCTCTAACTATAATTGGTCAGATCCTCCTCCATGCCAAGTGAACCAAGATGCACCTGCAGCAGCACCTTCGCGACTCGGATCGAATTTGCTGCCACCTGGTAGTGCTTGGGGTCCAGGGAGGCTGCATACCAAATTTGGTTAAGATCAGACCACGGGAAGTCTTCGAACATACGGACAAACAAACACATTTATGTGTCAGACTATATGGCCCATCTTACGAAATACTACAGATGGACCAAAGCCTGATTTACCGCATGAATAAAAGCTAATAAAAGCTAAGAAGCCCACAATTCAATGCATCTGGTTGTGCTTCACTACCCAAGCTGATGTTCTCAAACAGTCCCATGGAGCTTGAGTATTGATGGCCTATTTATGTGATCTTTGGTCGGCCCAACTCATGGTTCAGCTCCTAGCTGGTAGCCTCCATGAAGAGGGACTTAACCTGTAAGGGCCAACGTGACCTTTGCCTGCGGTCTGCAACCTGCACCCGTTGACAGTTGGGATCGAATTGCGGATCTGGGGGAAAACCTCAGGTGAGACTGGGCGCGGTTGATGCACTGTATGGTTAGCTGGTCACGCTGCTCAATTGGCCAACAACCAGGGGAGTCTGGAAACGAATGTTTTCTGCGACAGCAGGGATAGATGTTGACCTGATGTCACCTATCCCTAGAAACAATCCAATGGCTATCTGATCCTCAGTGATAATGACGGGCAAAGGATGCCTCCGATCCGCCATAAATTCAAGTAACGAATTATCGCTTACAACAGGCAGAAACTGCGCAAGCGAGCTCGAATCTGTGACCAGACTGGAGGATGGAGAAATCCATCCATATCTGGTAGTCATGTGGTGAAGCTACTCTCTGGGTGGCAATTCCCAGTGCCTCGCTGTAAAATGTTGCACTCAGACGGGTTGTTGGCGTAGCTTGATTGTATTGTATATGTTCTAAGTCAGGGTGATAGGATGACAACAGTCGTTAAAACATCCTGGGGTGACGGGTTCACCCGTACCTTTGACACCTCCAAACAATGTATCTCATCTAAGATACATAATAATATAGTGATATTTTTATAGGTGACATCGACTGCAGGAGATATGATGACTGGTTTACAAATTGGGTCAGCTACAAAGCTTTATGGATCCCCAGGAGAAACTATTCAGGTATTGTATAAAGCTCTATTTATTTTCTAAGATGAATATTTATACAGTCTTAACAATAAAAATGTACGCATAACCAGGTAACCCCATTATTGTTACACCCGACATAGCCGAGTTATAGCGGAGTTATAAAATCGTTATCATTAAACGAGTTTTAAAGAAGGTTTAAACTGCCATGAAATCATATACAAGCCATATTTTGAGCATCACAAGTCTTATAGTGCACCAACCAGCAGAGGGAGCGTACTGAGGTTACTCAGTGCACGTAGCGGTAGGTTTTGATAAGAAACTGCCATTTGCCACGTTTCACTCTGACCATTAGTTAACGAGCTACGGCTGCTGAAGTAAGCATGTGTACAAGCTGTACATCGGATTATTGCCTTTGGCATTGCGAAAGGCATTTGTCCATCAGGAATTTGTACCACGTGGTCAGATGGAAAACAAAGAAGTCTACCAGGGAATTCTAGTGTGTTTGAAGAAAAAGACCTTAGTTGTGGGAAAACCAGACTTGGAACTCCTTGTCCGCAGCTATCTAGCAAAACACCATGCTCTCATTGCTCCCCATCCACCATATTCTCCGAACCTAACCCCAGCAGACTTTTTCCTGTTTCCCAAACTTAAGTTGTATGTTGTAACTACGTTGAAAGGACATTGTTTACAAACCATAAAGGAGATGCATGACAATGCGACAAGAAACCTGTGCATCATCCCAGAAAGTGCATTCTAGGAGGTTTTCCAAAAATGGAAGAAACGATGGGAACGGTGTATTGCCAGTAGAGGGGACAACTTTGATGTGGACAGTTCTTATAATGTCATACAATAAGCAATAAATATGTTTTATCACGAGTTCGCTTTCTTTTTGAACACCCTTCGTATTACAAATGCATATTCGCGCAATGTCTAGTAGAAGTACAAGCAGCAGTTAACAGTTAATCTTCATCAAACTATTATGTTTCACAGCTGCATTTCGAGGTGACAAACTACAGGCAGAACACGGTCCGATTCCAATTTGGTGCTACATCAAATCTATACTTCCTGCGAAATCTCATGCCGACAGTGTAAGCAATCATTCTATTATAATAATAAGAAAGAACCATCTGAACTGTCATGGAATTCACCGATCAGGGTCAGGCGTGTCATCAGTGCTATGCATGGCACAAAGGCATAAAGGACTGCTGACTCAGTTGCAAAACCTTGCTACATACAATGAGTGGCCATATTATTAATAGGGACAGTGCCAATTTTGGTACTAATTTGCACATTACAAAAACATCAAACTCCTAAACAATGCTTTTTTTTAGTGTTAACAGTCATTGAATTTTGGGTTTTTCCTTCTTACATAAATAATCAAATAATTTCAGCCATCAAATCATAATAAATTGAAAGGTTTTAGAGTGGAATGTTTTTTGCCTTTAGACCCATCCCGCACAAACTGTTTGGTGTCATTCGGCAGGTAATTAGCCACTAAGAGGCTAATTACCTGCCGAATAA
>JAOPUG010000192.1:3886294-3897098 GCA_027564375.1 Micropterix facetella
GGAGAAATTTGCAAACTTGCAAAATATTAAAAAAAGAAAGGTGGTTATATTTTAAAAAAAAAAAACAATTTTATTGAGCAAAATACTCCACAAAATTAATTTAAAAAACCCCTCATAACAACAAATAATAATAAAGTCATTTTTATTACTTCGTGCTATTCGCAGTCAGGCTGCATTTTTTAGAAAAAGACAATAGGTCCCGCTACAATAATCCTGTGGTTGATTGCCCTTCCTCGACCGATTAATATTTGACAGTATTTTGCTGTTACTCAATACTATTATTCGCGATCCTAATATATATTTTTTAAATTATAAAATGCAGTTTTGCAGTTAAATATTATTGTATTGTGTTCTAGAGGTGTTATACTAGGATACCAAAAAAAAAAAACATAATTCATGTGGTCATGTTCTATACCACAGTCAAGATTTTATAATAAAGATGTAGACATATTGACCAAAGCCCGCGACCAGGCGGGAGGTCAGAGGAATCCGACCAAATCGGGAGTTATGAAGCGAGACTAGCCCGCTGGGTAGCTTGCTGACCGGTGTCTCGCTATTAAGGCTTCGGCTTCTGACGAGCCGTGGCATAGTGGATTTGTATCGTCCAAATTCTGTATGTTTCATATTGGGTGGATATAGCGATAAAGTCGGTTGAAACGCCTCAGGGTGACGGGCTTGCCCGAGTAGTCTCAAGTCCATAAATGCTCTCAAGGAACCCCTGTTTAACCCCTTCATTCATCCCTTTCTATGTTTCTATTTTATCAAGAGCAACACCCATTATTTTACTCCAATCATGATATTCAACAATTCGAGAAATACGACACTAAATAAAACATGAAAATTCAAACAGCGTCCATTCTGTTTTTCGCTCCTTCAAAACTGTCAAAAATTCCAATTTGGAACTTTTTTCGCGAGGGTTGCCCATTTTTGTCATAGCCGGTTGCCGCCAATGAAACGCCAAAACAATGGCCGCGGCGTTTTCGCAAATCGAAAACCGCTTTTTACGCATCGCCCCGTACCTCGATCGAGACGCATTCCCTTATTTTCACGTGCAATTCCACTCCGATATCGAGGACGCCGCTGCTGGCTACGTTCTGCAGCACGGGCATCTTGTAGCCGCCGCCAGCGCCGCACAAGCGGCACGAGCTGAATATCTCATAGTAGGTCTGCTTGGCGTTCTTGTTGCTGCGGAAACGGTCCATCTTTGATGCTATACTGTCGCGCTAGCGGCACACAGCATAATAGGGGGCCAATAATCAGAAAATGCGTAAAACGTAAATAATAAAACAACACGACGCACAACGCGCGTCGGCAATCGAGCGAGCCGAAAATGATAAAACTATAGACTATAGAGTGGTAGCTGGGATCGGCGAAACTATGTAATAGAGAGTATTGTACTTTAAGATTTGTATTATTTTTGTACTTGATACTTTTTGTGGTACAATATTTTTTTGGAAAAAATTGAGTTTCGTCATTATTATGGGTATATTTAAGTGTCTATTACACGTGGAAAATTAAATAGCATGCGGGGCATGTTAAATATCGGAAAAATCATTTTAAATTAGACAAAGGATCTAACAGGCTAGCAGTTAGTTTGATTTCTTTCAAATAGTTCGACATGTAGAAATAAAATATTGCCATAATTCTTGTGAATTATTGAAAATATTCCAGTTTATATTTTTTAGACCTTTCGAATGCATAGGAATGTTCTGTCGATACGATACAATATTAGGTACCAAAATACTTGTTACTACATTCATAATGTCGATCCCTAACTGCAAAGAAATTTCGAAGGTGCTCTATAGTTTATGATATTATGTACATTAAAGACTTTTATACGTTCATAGATGCCGTTTCGTACCCGAAGAAAATTCTGGCAATTTTTATTGGTTTCTTCAAGAAAAATCACGAAGACTATTATTTCGTAAATATATTCCAGATGCCCGACAAACGCAATTCCTTCCCATTTTAGAACATTATTTTGGGACATACGGGAAGACAAATATAGCATGTTTGTCATTAAATTACGTGACTTTCGATGCTCTTGTAACAATAATGCTTACTTTTGTGAAAGTGTTTGAGCTAATTATCTACAATGCGATGGTGCAAAGACAGACGAAGATGCTGGTGCTGGGGTATATTCGTAATCCCTTGGATGAAAATTGAAATATGCCAAACTATACCTTCTAAAAGCGGAAGCAAAAGGTATAACAATGGATAGAAATAAAAAACCAGGCTTATGGGAAAGGACATACATTTACACCGTGCCCAAGATACACCGACAGCAAACTGAAAAAAATGGACTCATGTAGGTAGTCATTAATGGACTCATGTATAGGAAAATTAGATTTTCAATTATAGGAGATTATTATTCAAGAAAAAATTAGTTGAACATCGTCTACAATATTTTTTTCTTTTAGGCTTTTGTTATCGAGGAAAAAATAAATTTATGTTCAACAATCGAATTCCAATACTTCTTTCGGTAACAAGGGCTGAATCAAAAACGTACTACTAATTTTCACCTTAGTTTTACATGTAGAATAATCTCTGGTAATTGAAAATTTCTTAATATAAAAAAAAAACCATGGAAAAGTAGACAAAAAAAACATGACTGTATTGGTATACGAGTCCACAGTTGTAGTTTCTGCTTTTAAATTGGTCACACGGTGTATATGTATACATACAGCATATCAGTGTTTTTATACTCAAGAGTTACATACATTTATTTAAATTAAGTGAAGAATGCCATGGGGTACTTACATCACATATATGCAGAACAAATCTCACATGGGTGAAGGGTGAAGGGACACAATTGAGTGAGAGGTAATGAAGAACCAGATATACTTCCAAGACAGCGATCGCCACATCAACCAATCGGACTGGACCCACTTTGCCTCTAGCAGAGGGATACACGAGAACAGCCTTGTGTAACATAACAAAGGGGTGGATAAAGCACAGGTGGAGAGAAATAAGCCTGAAGTAAGCAAAAAGGGATTATTAAGGAACCCACACTAAGATCAACAATTTGGGGCCTGAGACTTTCTAGGAATAACTTGAGGAAAACGGTGTTTCTATTAACTATGCATTGCCACATTAACAAATATATGCACCGAGTTTGAATTTGTCACATGCTACGGGCGAACCCGCCGCCTCAGGGCGTTATAACGAATCTTATTGTCGTGTCACCCCGAAACGAACGCAAGGATATGTGAACGAAAACAATACACGAACGTACCAAGCTCCGCCTCGGCCCGTGAGAGGCCAACTCATTACAGTAAGGCACTGGGAATTTTCAAGCTCAGTGGGGCCCTCAAGCCCTCACACCCATATTTCGGCAGAATTCTCCGACTACCCGTCTGGTCACAGGTTCGAGGTCGATTGCGCGGCTTCTACCTAATGTGAGCGGTAATTTGTCACTCAAATATATCACAGATCCGAGGCGTCCTTTACACGATTGCCATCCGAGATTGGGTGGCCAATAGATCGTTTCTAAGGATAGATGACATTAGTTTGACATCTACCCCCGCTGTCATAAGAAGCTACGCTTCTAGATACCTCCAGATATCTGCTGATTGAACAGCATAGCCCGTAAACCGACCAGTGTGTCAACCGCTCAATTATGCCCGAGGTATTCCCCCAGAACAGCACTTCTGCTTCACTAGGTTAGACTCTCTTCGAGAAGCTCCCGGATAGGACCTGCCCCGTGAGTTGAGCCGACCAACTTTGAGATAAGCGACCATCTAGCCCAAGCTACACGGAACAATTATGAACTATATGCACACACTAGGTATAATCGTCGACCCGTTTGGATGGTATACAGGATGTTATGGACTAGAGTTTTTTTTCATAGTGCAGCTACTATGTATGTTGTAGAACACAAAAATAATATTATTTCTTAATTTTTAAATATCACCAAAATTAACAAAAAAATATGCACTTGGGCATGTAAACCACGCTTACATCTTAAACCTTGCCGAGTCATTGCTGCCCAGCGCCTAACGCCAGCTTTTTTGCAAATATAGATGGCTAACGATGGCTCGCGCTAGCGCCAGATGGCTCGACCGGCTATTGTTCGGTCGGTTATTGTTGGGTTTCCGTGTGATGCACCAGCTGATCGTAGTCAAAAAGTAAATACGTTGTGTCATTTTACACAAATAATGAGGAAATATTGGAATCTAGGAAATGAACTTAACACATGGTTAAAAATAATGCCCGACTATATACTCGTATAACGCCCTGTATGTACATGCCCGGCTTGGCTGTAAGAAAAGATGAAATAATGAGCACATATGATGCTGCTATGGCTAATGTGTGCAGTTTCCGTCCGTCGTAGATTCTGCGACTGGTATTCCAGGTGAGTTGCTCGCAAGATATATAATAAGGACAAGAGGTGTTGCGGACAACAGCCACCAACAAGAAGAATATTAGACATAACATTGACGAGTCGGTGTGGCTGGTCTTTTTCGCGTTGACGTCACTGCGACCAAGGAGAAACCGTCGGTTACCAGCCAATAGCGGCGTAGCGGGCGGGTATAAAGGAAGCGCGCAGCAGATGTAGAATTCATGCAAGGGATCTGCCCAATGTGCTCTTCGCGTTAATTTGGGGTATCTAGTGTGTCCAGACCACTGGCTGGACATGTTGTAACCACAAGAAGAGGAATTTCTATTCGTGTCGAATTCATGCTCGGCGAGACTGCGGCGCGAAACACTCATCTCTCCTGGAGTCCAGGAGAGCTCTACTGAGCTGGATGAAAGCACAGCTGGTGAGAGCACAGCTCCTGCCAAGGCGACCCACGGCTTGACGGTTGCCCGTCGGTCCAGCGCTCGGCGGTCCAGAGGCTCGTGGAGCAGTCGCAGTGCCCACCGATCCAGCGCTCGCCGGTCCAGCACCCGCCGCTCGACCGCTGGTCGCCCGTCGGTCTAGCGCCCGTCGTTCCAGAGGCTCGTGGAGGAGTCACAGTGCCTGTCGGGCCAGCGCCTGACGGTTCAGTATCCGCCGGTCGCCCGCCGGTCCAGCGCCCGCCGGTCCAGCACCACCGGTCGCCCGCTGGTCGTCCGCCGGTCCAGCACCCATCAATCTAGTGGCTCGTGGAGAGTCGCAGCGCTCGCCGGTCCAGTGGGCCAGGGGAGCAAACGACATACGGAAGAGTCAGAAGCCTGGTCGTTCGGGAGATATGTCGTTACGGCATACGGTTGCACAGACTGCTTGTGCAGCTCGGCAGCAGCCCCGGACCAGAAAGGAGGCAACTCCTTGTCAATTGGGAGGTTGGTCGTTGCAGCGCACGGTGGTCTAGTGGACCCCGTCGGGTTAAGGTAATTACCTTTCTGGCCACTCGATGATCACGAGTGCGTGGGAGCTCAGCATCAGCCCGGACCAGAATAGTTGACCCTGTGGTCGTGAATTATGGAGTGTATTACGTAAAAAAATATAATTGTCTACCGTATTACGTGATTTTTTTAAATTGTGTAGCGTATTCATTAAAAACAAATAGTACGGTGATTGTTTTTTTGGTACCAGGGAACGGGAAGTTACCGGTGGTTGGAAGCAACTGAGTCTATCGCAGCGACGTGACCGCCCATTACTGGGCAAGCGGCGATCGATTGGACCCTCTTTACAGTCCGGAGTCAGGACCACTGATCAGTTCCATGCTAGTGGCGCTGCAACAGGGGGCAATTGTTATATAGTTTGGATACGGGATAATGGTCCTAAAATCAGAACAAACTGCGGGTGGCCATGTGATCGCATATTCCCCATTTAATAATTAAGATGAGCACAATCGAGAAATGGCAGGTATATTGATGCTATAGAAAACATTCGATCCAGGAAGAGTATTAAGGTAAAAAGCAAATAAATTATTTCATCTGACCGATTTTTCGATTTACATCCCTACTTCTTTCCAGTCAAACATTAAAATTATTTTATAAATCAACAGTTTTCTATTTTCGTAAAATTAATTAACTATAATATCACATTCAATACAACACTATTCCTACACCATATAATTGTCGATATTTTTTTACCTAAAAAACAAATCTGACTTAATGGAATTGTAATTAAATAGTAAATAAAATGATACATCGGCATCTTTGGCCTGTCTCGTGATTGATAATCCCTGATTTATCCTAAATGGGTTAAAACCTATTCTAATAAGTTCCTCTCGTCACCAGAATTCGAAAAAGACACATATGTAACCACATTACATTTGTATCCAAAGGATGAATTTACCGCTCTTGGAATTGTCACAATACTGTGTGTAACAGGTAGTTACCACGAACGTTTTGCATGATACTTTGATTATCTTACTATTTTAAGGAAACATAGAAAAATATAATAAGTTGATTGTTATAAATGGATAAAATAATTTAAAACAACATGAATTGTTAGAATCAACTATGTCAAAATATTTAAATAATGAATAACTAAAATACTAAGGACAAAAATAACAAAAATAGTATTGTTTAAATGTCAATGATATTTTTTTATATATAAAACAATAATAAATATAATCACTCGTCATCTACTTTTACAATTAGAGTTGCTCTATGTAATATAAAACCAATATAGACAGACATAGAATCCACGATTACATATTTTAAACTATCATTAAATGGGTACTATGCTTGAAAAGTCATGGCCCTCGAATTCAGTCAGATCATAGAAAGGCCTTTCGGCATCTCCTTTTTCTGAATTTTACATCATCCAGCAGTGCAGTTTAATAGCAGTAGAGAGTAGATTATAAATTTTAATGCTAAGGTACAAGGAGCTTTTTTGTACTTTTGCCAGTCTTATTCGGGATATGCAAAAAAGGGAGCTACCACGGGTATCGTGAGAGTGAATGTCAGCATTAGTTGCAGTTTCCGTTTTACCTATAAATAAAATAAAATTTAAAAAAAAAAGAATTATTAGGGTTAGTAATTTTATTATAATCTACAGGTGTGTTCATCAAAGCTTCTTGGAGATGCTCCAGACTATTACTTGTACTTTTTCTGTTACATACGCTGATAGCAATGTCGTTTTACATTGTCTATTAGACCACTTTAATTGTTACCCGCCATGGTCTGAAGTATTGCACATTATCTCATTGACAATGAAGTCTTTAATGTTTGTAAAAATTTATTCTTTATTGATTAGTAGGGAAATGTACGGTTTTAGTCATATTAAAAAAAAAAATCATTTAGTGCTTCACTGCCAGATGAGTTTATCGAGAAGTCTCCACAAATGACGAGGGGCCTATTTTCAATGGTAAGCTTGTCTATTACACTTTCTAGTATTTTCATAAATTGATCAAAATCAGACAGAGGAGGTCTATAGAAACAAACAACATTTACGGAGAATTTCGATATAAAAACACAACTTATTTCGATATTTCGTTTCACAGACAAATTGCAAATATAATTCATAGTTTCAGAATCTAGGTTACTTTTTAATAAGGACAGCAGATCCACCTCTAATTATAATAGTAATATCAATACTACATTTTTCTAAGGTTAGTCCAATATCAAGAATCTTGCTTTCTAATCCCTGCATGTTTTGATGAATCAAACTTATTCGCAATTCTTCAGCATTTTGTTGATACAAGATTTCTGTCCTTGAGGATTTCTTACTGACTCGCTCATTGTTTTCTGTTAATTACCTCGAGCATATACGCTAGCTTGCCCTACCTATTGGTCAGATCCTCTCCTAGGCCGAGTAAACCAGGATGCACGTGCAGCACTACCTGAATCGAATTTGCTGCCACCTGGTGGTGCTTAGGGTCACCGAGGAAGGCTGCATACTAAATTTGGTTAGGATCGGACCTCGGGAAAGTTTCGGACGGACAAACAAACAAAGAAATGCACAAATGTAGAGCATGCATCAGATTATATGGTCCGTCCTACGTAATAGAACAGACGAGCCAGCCACTAATCTGATTTTGAATTGGTTTTGTAAAAAAAAATATTGAAATATTGTAATAATTTTAAGTTGGAAGCGGGGAAGAGATCGAAATAAGCCTTAAAAATGTCCTTACATGTGACCTCACATGTTAATGACCTATGGTAAATGTTTGTTTTTAGAATCGACATACTTTAGCTAAAGCGACCTTGCATATTGCTTACCTTCGTTACATATATATTTATAGAATCATCATGCTTTAGATAATAACGGCATCTAGACAGCGTCCTTGTGAATTACTGACTTCTGATACGGGTTTATTTCGGGATTAACGTGTTTGAATTATTATAACTTGCAGGGACATAATATATAGTAAGCAATAACGCTTTGAAAACGGGAGAAAATATAACGAAGAAATAGTTTTTGGATTTTATACAGGCTGAAATACTTTAAAAGAAAACAAAAAAATAGTAATAGTTTTAGATTTTACACAAACAGAAATACTTCAAAATAAAATGGAAAGCAGCAATAAGTTTTCGCTTTTATACAAACTAAAACCTTTAAAAGAAAATAAGGACGCAGCAATAGGCTTCGTACAAACTGAAATACTTTAGAAATAAATTAGAAAGCAACAACAGTTTTAGATTTGACACAAACTGAAACACCTTAAATGAAAATAGAAAGAAAGACAGTATTAGATTCTATAAAACCTAAAATATTTTGAAATAACATAAATTCTAAATACAATAAGAAAAATTAACGGGTAGCTATATTTAAAAGAAATATAGCGATTTCCTCCAAATTTACAACTTGTATCGGATTCATCGGACAAATAAGTTTTTAATTGAATATTTGTTTGTATCCTTGAATCAATAAAATCTGGCAAATTTTACCTAAAGCTAATTTGCATTCAAATATGGCGATGCATCAGAAAAACTACAGATATATGAAGTTTTGCCTAAAATTAAATATTATGTAATGTAGTTGAACCATTGAATTTAACATCTGTTTGCATCACAAGAGGAGCTGAACTGCTATATGGTAAGACTGCCTAATCACTGACAAACAAATAAAATGTCACACCGTCGAGAGCATGTGTCCTATCGATGTTGAGGGATGATCAGGCTGAAAACTGCACTACCCAAAATTACTCGAAGGTCCATGATAAGCAAAAGTCAGGTAGATATGAGGAGGTTTGCAGCGATATCCTTTCCATCGTCTCTCGAGGGTTATTCTACCATCTCTTATATTATTATTATTATTTTATTATGAGTGAGCAGTAAATTGCTGATACGCAACATCTGAAGTACAATGTTTCGGGATTGCAAATAAAGTGTTTCTTAGGGATGACGGAAAAGTTACTTTTGAAAGATTTGAAAGAGTGTCCACGAAGATGTTTTTGTTGTAGGTATATATCTTGTCTACCTAAATACCGTTGTATAAACTATGGAGTATTATATATTTTTACCATAACATCACGTTTACGCCGGTGTAATGTTATAAATTTTAAGAAATGTAGTCTATCCTCATACTCTAGTCTCTGTAATTCTCGTGGTATCTTAGTAACCTTACTCTGAACCTTCTCTAGCATGTCTATATATTTTTGAAATATAGATTCCATATTCCAACAGAGGTCGCATGTTCTATATTCCAACCTAAGTGACATGTTAACAGATGATTTTCTTATCATGTATGTGAGTGAGTTTATCAGTCTCTATCATCCATATCTCGTCGCTTCCTTGAAAGAAGTCATTATGTTACATTTTGCTTTTCAGATAAATGGCTAGCTCGGTTTTCTTCTAATTTAAAATGGTTTTTCTTGAAATTATGACTTTTAAGACGTCTACAAAGCATTATTAGCTTATTGACATCTTGTTTCTGCATGTAGAGGGCAATTAAAACAAATCATAACTGTTATTAGAATTTGCAAAAATGTTGACAAAGACTTCTTGCGACGAACAGGCCTTTCGTAAATCCCACCCTCTTGATTGTGTTTGAGACCTTTAATTATTTTTATCCTTTCATCATCACTGGCAACTTTTACAAATCGCAGGTCGCCGGGCGCCATTTTTACTTCTCGTTGATTTTGTTTAACATCGCAGTGGGGGGCGCGTTACATTTTTGTGGCGGACTCCCGAGTTTTTACGTTATCACATCGTTATATTATTTTATAAATCGTTTCAAATTTAAACTACACTTTTACCGATGTTTGCGTCAACGGTATCGTAGCCATAGTGGCCGTGGTGAGTCTTTTTGAAATCGGTCAATTTTGACAGTTGTCTGATTTGAATATTCGTATTCTGTAAATAAGTTTTAACGTTTATCCGCGTTTTGTGCTCGATTTTTACTTATTTCCTGTGCTTGTGCTCGCTTTTCACTTAAGTACGCGCGGTCAGTTTTTGCGTGAAATTCCAATCGTGTCGTCATTCAATTTAAAACAAATGCACGCTTACTACACATGGCTTCTAACTACGTCACTCATCATAATATTGTGAAATAGCGCACGATAAGTAGATACATTGATATTGTTATTGTTTGTTTCGTAATTTCAGACGTGAATTGTCACCATTTCTTGGAAAAAGACGCTGAATACAGGATACCGCAAAGAAACAAGTAAATATGTTTGGAACACCTAAACCTGCCTTCGGACAGCCGACATCGGCGTTCGGTAAGCATCTTTTTCATTTCTATTAGCCCCCATAATCAGGTCGTCCCTCCCACAAAATCCACAGTTTGTTTTGCTCATGCTATTTTTATGTTATGCACAAAATCAAATGCGCATTCATTTTATTCATTGCGCAGGGACTGACATAATTTGAGATTACGATGACTGACTGTCCAATAAAAATTATTTTTGGCTGGGGTTTCTAAAGACCCCGCAGTTAAAACTAAACGTGGTAAAAAGCCGAATTTTGTACAATTTGCATACAG
>JAOPUG010000192.1:3921226-3932634 GCA_027564375.1 Micropterix facetella
GTATTATTTGTGAATTGCTTTAAATTAAATTAAATTTAATACGTTTTTTAATATGGACAAATAAAATACATTCAGTTGATAATTACTATTATAAGAGCCGCCACTTAAAACACTACAAAAATAACTGCCTGAAAACAGTGTTATGAAAACAACCAAATGAAGTAAGACACTTGCAGGGATCTCTGGGTTTCCTAATAGTTATTTTTACTAGATGCATATAAACAAAGTCATGAAGCTTCTGATCACATAAAAAATACCTATTTTCTCTTTTCCCACGGTTTTATCAATTGGGTTCAACAACTTTTATCTATTTGATTAAATTTTTTGATAGTTAAAATATGACGCCTACGCCTCACAGCATCGACCACGTCACACAATGCCCACCGAATTTCGGAACACTGTTCGCTAATCTTATGGATGTGTCCGCCAAACGCCCGTGGTTCATGAGCTCGTTATATTACTCTATTTTGTACCTTATCCCTTTGTACCTTTGTGCATGATATATTTACTGCATGTTGTACCTTCGCCGACTAGGATGGTGTTCATGTGGAAAGATACTCACTGATTTCAATTATACAAAAAGTCAGATTTATTCCGGGAAAGCCACAGAGCAGGCTTTCACAGAGATACATAGACAGACATAAATAAAAAGAGTAGTTACTTCGGTCCACCCAAAGGGGGGCCAAAGCCTTACAATCATGCGAAAAATATAACGAAATTAAATCGTCCAAAATTATGTTTGTTAATAGTCATGTTTAACAGTCAATCTAAACCAAAAAAAATGGGGCAGTGTCTAGATGTGTGGCTGTCTGAATATATGGATGTTACTATGCATGATAACTCGACTAAACTACGTCCGTTTTAAACTTTTCTGTCGCCATCAATTGTTATGATTTATTTTAATTTAATATACTTGTTCATTCACACACAATTGAGATATAATGGAAATAAATATTCTGCATTCTTTATTCTGTATATTTTAACCATGGCATTTAGAATGTATGTCTACTTGCTTTCTACCGTGTATGACCTACGGCTGCCAGACATGGTTCTTACAAAAGAAAACGTAAAAGGACTAGAAATATGTCAACATAACATGGAAAAGAGCATGCTAAATAAAGAGAAAATATAAAATAAACCTTAAACTTCTTCGTAGCAAAACAAATGTTACAGACGTTACTTATACAATTAAGAAACTAAAATGGAAGTGGGCAGGTCAAACCATAAGGATTAAAAAACAAATGGGACAGAGATGTCACTGAATGGTATCCTATAGAAGGAAAAACGAAGAGGAACAGACCATTTCGAAGGTGGACAGACGATTTGAGAGCAATTGCAGGTACAATATGGAGGAGCAAAGATCAATACCTCGACTTATAAAAGATTCTGAGTAGAGGCCTATGCTGCAAAGCGAAATAACCTAATTATCTATGTCTAAGAGTGGAATTATTGTAAACTAGTTTTTTCAGGTAGGTATAAAGGCAACTTAATTACTTCGTCCACCCAAGTGGCTGTCTTGAAATCCTACGATTTTTTTGTTACTACCCACGATAACTCAAGTAAACTACTTTTGATTAAAAACCTTTTACCGATCGATAGTTATGGCTAATACGCAGAGCCCAGTTAATTTTGGGATCTATATGACACCGTTAATTTTTTATTCTAATAAATAAACTACAATTAATTGAAATGTGTAATTACACGCGCTTCAAGTACCGGGATATCATATTCGTTAAATAGACTCGTTATATAGCATAACGACACGCCTTCTGCCGGTGCGCAAGCGAGACGCGGCTAGCGGTGTCGGCTGAGATGGATATATATCGATGGATATGCCCCGCGTGACGAGCTGACGTGATCCCTACACTTCTTGAGCGCCTGATATCGACAATTACGCGTGCGCTTATCATACTACAATAAATTGGCCGAATTTGATAACCCCTTGGGTTTCCCCCTGCATGTTTTAATTTTCAGTTTCTTTTTATACAATCGCATTTTTATTCGCATTCACGAACATCAATCTTATTATTTGTATTCGCATTCGCGAATGTGTAAAAGTCACATTCCCTACAACCGTGTTACCAACCAATAAAATTGATTCGCAGTATTGCAGGTGATAGGCCATAAAATGATATTATGTGTATTTTTGAATACGCATAAAACTCAAAGGGGAATGTCGCAAATGTAAAGCATACGACAATTTATCAATAGTGAAGAGCAATAAAAATGAAACCATACAGGGATGTCTTGCCATGTTATGACAAGACACATGATATTGAAAATGGCTGTTTCGAATAAATGGCATTCATGACAACGTAATCATCTAGGCATCATTGTGTAAGCCTATTTTCATTTTGTTATAAAAGATATCCAGTAAGATTTCTGTCCAATAAATTTCTGTAAGTAACTTTTTAACGGTTTTTTTAAATACAACCATTTTCATTTTCTTTAACATATTAAAAAATATGGACTAGTGCATACAGTATCTTGTCTCGCTGCTTTTAATTTTGACACTAGGTAATAAATAAAGTGATTTATTCCTGTATTTTGTAGATGAATATCTACAAATTTAACTTCTTTGTCCCTTTTCTTGTATGAATCATTTAATACATAGAAAATATATAATTAAATATGAAGACCTTTGATTGTTTTGAAAGTATTTCTGCAAGATTCGATTGCGCTTCATTCGAGCCAGCCACGGTTCCTATATGCCCGAAATCATGTTTAAACACTATTAGCATAAAATTCTCTTTTAAATAAAGCCAACCCCATAGCTATTTACACTATTTTTATGTGTTTTATTTCAATTTAGAGTTGTAAGAGTCTAAATTGTACACCTCTAAAAAAAACATTCTATATAAACTAACTAAACCATAAAAAAGAGATAGTTTTTGTGTAATCTTCTCAAAAAATGGTCTAAAAACATCCATTTGTTAGTAAACATTAAAATCGAAGCATCCCAAGCTAGTTTGTATTTTATTGTGGAATCCATAAACCTTATTGCCTTGCAGTTGAATCATTTTACATGCCCGACATTTATCGATAATATTATCTTTAATGATTTATCTCCTGCAATTGTTCATTTTGATAACCTGGTCCTGTAGCGCACGCATCAAATCCTCTATCTCAGCAAAGAGATCATCGAAGCATAGCCAGATTTATTATTGTTATTGTCTATTTTTCTCAGGATTTGGTCAACCATCTGCTGCAACAGCGGGAGGTTTGTTCGGGAAACCTGCGACCACAGGTTTTGGAACTACACCTGGTTAGTACGGTAATTTTAGATAGCTAGATAGATAAATAGATAATCAGGCCTATGATGTAGCTATTCATTATCAAGCTCCGTTATCGGCTATGCACCGAAATCCGTATAATGTAAGGACAATTCAGCGCTAACAACTGTTAAAATGTAGCAGGCACAATGTCGGCCCTGTTGAAGTCTAGAGTCTGCGCTCAGTGGATGGATCGCTACATAATAAAACTGCCTGATTGTGACCGAGGCGATCATTTCCCATAATGGAAATCAGTCTGTGGAAGCGTATTGCACTGAACGTAAGCATGGACCATGAGCTGTTATCTCATGGATGTCATTCCTTAAAAATCGACTATCTCTTTTAAATATACTTGTTTGGGGGTTTTTTTTATAGATTTAATCAATACCTTTGAATTCAATACAATTCAATTTTTCGTATCAACTGAGAGCGACTCGATCTCCGGGAGTTTGACAGCTTGAAACAGACTTATCTCTTTCTTTCCTACTTCTCGCTCTGTTTGATATCCCGGCGGAATTATTTGGTTAATTCATAAATTATACTTGTCGATGCAGGTAGAGGTAATTTGAAACGTCTCAGACCCCGTTATTTATTGTAGTGTGGTGATTGTTTTGTTTTTAAATAGTAAGTATCGGTTACACCATGCTTAATTTAGAAGTAGGACAGTGCATATATACATTTTTGTAATAGATATAAGTGGTTGAAATTGAAAATTTGAAAGTGCATTTTAGGCATATCGCACATCGGCAATGGTAATGTCACAACACAAAAAAATACGAAACTGGCATAAGTGTGCTAAAAGGATGGCAGTCTTAAAAGTCATGCTTATTGTGCAGTTCCTTGCTGAGAGATGGTGAAAAATACCTTTTGTTATCATAATCTATAGTGTCTATCAATGTTATTAAAGAGCGGACATGCGTCTGGTGTGTCATAACCTGTCTAGTGTGTTACCGTAACCACTTACCGTTACAACCCTGTTACGGTAAGTAACTTTCATGTGTTTACTTAAATTTCGGCAAAAACAGAGCCGCATTATGTGATATGACCATAATTTTGAGTAATTCTTATGATGTATATAAAGGTAGCGAATAAAATAGTTGGAATTTAGAAAAAAAAATCTATAAGAATATAGAAATTACTTTCTACAAGTATGTTTAATATTACTTGATTTATTTTGAAAAAAAAACAAGATAAGTTGTAAACCAAAAAATGTTTCATTTCATGTAAATTTCTTCCATTTTGTCTAAAAAAGAGATACATCTGGCAAACTTTAAAAAAAAAAAACTTTATGTGTAGTTAGTTACGTGTTTGAAAATTAATAGGGCATTGAATAGTCTAATTAAATATATCTTTACTTTTCCAATATTTAAATGTTAAATTCGATTTTAGAGATTTTTCTGATACAAAAAATAATAAAATGCTATTTCTCAAAAACTATATTTTTTGTGTTGTGTCACTAGCCGATGTGCGATATTATGTTATGGGAGTTTAAGCGTGGAAACAATTTTAGGGCAACGGCTGAAAAAATATGCATTATGTATGGTAATGCAGTAATAAGTGAAAGAATAGTGAGAACTCGGTTCCCTAAATTCCTTCCGGAGATATGACTATTCAAGATGAACCAAGGCCCAGCCGGTCTTCTGATAACATTGAAATCTTTGCTTTTCTTCTTTTATCGTGGCACCTTGAGGTATACTCGTGGCTCTCACTGTTTTCTGAACAATTTTCCGGTAGAGTTTCGTGTAATAACATATATTTTTTTTATTACTGCAGGTGCATTTTCATTCGGCGCAGGCGGAGCGGGGACAGGATCTTCGCTGTTCGGGTCGGCGGCCAAACCGGGAACGGGGGCCGCCGCCCCGGGCCTCTTCGGTGGTTCGGCGGCCCCTGCTTTCGCCCAGCCAACACAGCAGCCTTCCTTCGGGTTCGCCACCAATCCTCAACAACAGGTAATCCAACAGCAAAATCATTCAATATATAAGTGGAAATAGGGTCATAAACAAAATGTTTCAAATTTTGGTGCAACAAGGGTGTACATGTACACTGTTCTTAAAAAAAAAAAACAATAAAATATATAAATAAAGAATATTTTACTCCTATAAAAAACATACTCAAATCCACAAAAGTATGATGCTTGTTTTATGCAAAGAAGAATTACTTCAAAAACTATAAAATATAAGCAGAACAATACGATATTTAATGTAAAAGATATCTCCTATAAAATCATAAGAACTTCAGCCTAATGAGTTTACTTTAGTGCGGACATCTCCTATGACCCAGTTAGGTTTTTTTATTTTATATATGTAATTATGATTTTTGAAACAATAGAGAATTTGATTCTTGAATGATGAAAAATGAAATACTCAAAAATATAAGATGCGGTTGAGCAAATAGATATTGGGCAATGGCTGATTTAGCAGCCTTCATCTCTGAGGACTTTTATATATAAATTTGTGCATATTTTAAAGGTATCTCTCTAAGGTGGGTGGGGAAGGGTTACAGTAGCGGCTGTGGCGGCGGAAGGCTTCCATCTTCCCTTTTCAGCCGTATTGTAGTATCCGATAGCACACAATTACTTTTTTCGCTCAATACTATAGTAAATTAATTAACCTAACGAGAGGTATGAATTGTTACAACTTTACTGTATCTCTCTCCTCTAGGGCGCGGGTCTTTTTGGAAACAAGCCAGGCGGGACAGGCTTTGAAATGCCGCAGACTTCCAACGCGGCCGGTTTTGGCAGCTTCGGGGCGAATACACTCGGACAACAAGCTGGAAGCCTCTTCGGCGCTAAGCAACCCAACGCCAACCCTTTCGGCATCGGCACCATGGGAGGTAACTGCAAACATTTTACTCTACATATATGATTAGAGCGCAAGTATTACTAACTTCATTCTATAGTCAAATATGAAATGCACGGCTTCTATCTCTTTCTTTCGTACAGCGGCGCATATAGCCCCTACTCTTTGGCGCTTTATCTAAAATCCTGATGGAATTATAACGAATTTCAGTTATATCATCCATTTTGGACATAGCGTTATGCTACATTTATTTAGTGAATATGAATAGCACGGTGTCGATACATCATAGGGCAGGTTATGGACCCTGCCATATTGGGAGAAGGAACATGAAGAAACATGCCCCAAGATTATTTAGTCTCGGTATATAATATAGTATTGCCATATAAATCTTCCCTTTTTCTATTTTTTTGCTAGACTATACAATTGTACCTTTTTTGAATACATTTTTCTCTTGACAGGTTTTGGCAATACAGCTGCGAACGCTTTTGGGGCACCCACATCGACCCCGTCGTTATTCGGTGGAGCGAATGCTTTTGGTGCAAAACCTGTAATGTCGACACCCGGATTTACGGGTTTTGGCACACAACAGCCTGTCACTTCAGGACTCGGTAAGCGTCTCTTACATAGTGTCAACATTTTAATCTCTGACAATTGCACGGCAAATTAAGGGAATTGACAACACCTCTGTCGGTCACTATCACATCTCCTCAAATATGAAATAATTTGCTTTATGTGTATTTTTCAACACATTGTCAACGTAGATTGCTACAGCTTCCTCAAATTTAAACATAAAGCAGAGGTGATATTATGCAACCCTGTCTAACTAATAAGCCGTGTCTACCTCTGCAGAAATATTTTGGCCATCCTTGATATGCATACTGCCCAATGATTGATGAAACAATGCCCAACTTTTCATTTGGCAGGTGTCGGTTTGACTGGCCTCGGTACCAATCCTCCGAGTCTGTTTGGGCCTAAGCCGGGGGGGCTCGGGACAGGCCAAACAGGGCCTACGTTGGGAGCACCTACTTTTAACACAGGTTCTAGCGCTTTAGGAACAGGCACAGGCGGATTGGGCGGCCTAGGATCATTTGGCACTGGTGAGTAGTAGCATTAATATAACCTACACAATTATAAAACAAAGTCCCCAAAATGTGTCTTTCCGTCTGGCTGGCCTAATGGGCTGTGCAGCTCGGGCCCTAATGGCCAATTTTGTGTTGTTATGAGTCAGCCCGACCATGCCAACATAAAACCATGACCTTGTCATGGTTGGCCTGGCTCATGACAGCCTCCCCGAAGAGGGACTAACACTATTAAGCGGAGGATCTAAGGAAACACCTCGGGCGGCCTTGGATGGTTGATGTATTGGCCGGTTTACCGGTCTTGCTCAATTGATGAATAGCCGGGGACGTCGGAAAGGGTAACGCGACCTAAGACATGGGAGTAGGTGTCAACCTGTCGTCGCCTATCCATAGAAATGACCCGTTGTCCACCTGATCTCTAATGATCATTGCCGAATAAAGGATGCTATGGGTCCGCGATATTTTTAAGTAACGGAATACCGCAGAATACCTGTTACGAGATAGGAGGTCGGAGAAATCTAACCACATCTGTGAGTAACGGCGCGAGATGCACCACTGGGCTTGAAAATTCCCAGTGCCTTGCATTGAGGAGTTTGACTTTCACGAGCTGGTCGGGTACGTGGATTGTTTTTGTCTAAATTTTCTGCTTTCATCTCGGGGCGATATAACAATATAGTTTGTTGAAGTGTCTCAGGGTGATGGGTTCTCCCGAGTCTTAAACCCAAGATGTCTGTCTGTGTGGTGTCAGCTTGGGCCATATAGCCGCATATGGCTAACTTCGGTCGGCTCAGCTCACCCACGGTTCAACTCCTATCCGGGAGCTTCCTTAACCTGAAGAAGCCAAAGTGCGGATCTGGGAGAACCTTGGGCGGACTTGTTCCGTTGATTTACTGGTCAGTTTACTGGCCATGTTGCTCAATCGGAGTATAACCGGGGGAGTCTGGAAATGTACTTTTCCTATGACGTCGGGTAGACGTAACCTAATGTTGTCTATCCTTAGGAACGATCCGTTGGCCACCTGATCCCGAGTGAGCTTGACGGGCAAAGTGTGCCTCGGATCCGCTATAAATTTGAGTTACAATTTACCGCCAACATCAGGTAGAAGCCGCGCAAGCGACCTCGAACCCGTGACCAGATGGGGGGATGGAGAAATCCGTTCAAATCTGGTAGTAAGTAAGGGAGTGAGGATCGCCCGCTGGGCAGCTTTTCCCAGTGACTCGCTGTAAGGCGTTACTCTTACGGGCATGTAGTGGAGCTGGGTACGTGGAATGTAAACGTCCACAAGTCTTTGCGTTCATCTCGGGGTGACAAGATGATAAAGTTTGTTATAAGATCCCAGGGTAGCGGGTTCGCCCGTAGCATTGACACATCTCAACTGTTTGTCTATGTGTCTGTGTGATCGCAATAAATTTAATAACCGTGAGACAGATTTCGATGCAGTTTTCACTATTCCTTAGAGCGTTTTTCGACATTAGCAAGTGAAGTGGTAAGTGGGTGAAAAACAGCTGTGTGTTCGGTTTTTAGACATTTTTTCGACTTAGATCACGATAACACCGTTAGGTAGGCCATTTTTTGAGGAAAACTGTAAAGAAAACCAATATCTGTAAAAAGTAGACTGAGCAGTTAGGAGTTATGTTAATTGTTAGATATTAGAAATGACAATGTGTACAATTGATAAACATTTATAACTTCAGAGGGATGAATTATGTAATTTTTAAAATATCTAGCACAAAATTGATATTGGTGAATCCGACTGGTGCCTATTTTAAAGTGGTATGTTTAGTAATGAGTGTCCCAATAAGAGTGCACGATTTAATATGGAATAAAATATCCGGCAAATGACCCCCGTGGCTCTGATCACAGGCCCTTGCTCTTTCATGAAATTTTTGATGACATTTTGACAAAGATGTTGCTCTATCTCACCGATGACGCGTTGGATCTCGACTTTGAGATCAGGAATTGTTTGTGGCTTATTCGCATAGACCAGAGATTTCATAAAACCTTAAAGAAAGAAATCGCACGATATTGGTGGCCAGTTGACATCAGAATTTCGGGAGATGAGTTGGTCTGGAAATCGTTGCTCCAATAAACCGATTGTTTCATAGGCGGTGTGGCAGGTGGCGTTGTCCTTCTGAAACCACATGTCGGCCAGATTCATACCTTCCAGTTGAGATCACAAGAACTCCGTTATCATGTTCCTGTAATGAATGCCATTAACAGTTACTGTATTTCCGGCCTCATTTTCAAAGAAGTAAAGCTGAATAAAAACACACTAGACAGTTGCTCGTAGCGGATGCATTTGTTTCTCATGGATCACATGCGGATTTTCTGGGCCCCAAATTCGACAATTTTGTTTGTTGATGAACCCATTCAGATGAAAATGCGCCTCATTGATGAAGATGATTTGTTTCGAAAAATCGGCATTCACTTCACTTTGCTCTGTCACTCATTAAACTGCTGGTTTAAGCTCCTGAGTGAGCTGAATCTTGTACGGGTGAAGGTGGAGGTCTTTTGTCAAAATTCGCTGCGTGGGGCTTCAAGAAATTTCAAGTTGTTGCGACCGATGCCGAATTGATGTTCCCGTGTTTTTGGCGACACTCGTTTACAGCAGCAATGTTTTCGAGAGACCGGCCGGTACGTCGACGCAAAGGAAACTTACTATCCATAATCGACCCAGTTTCTTCAAATTATGTGATAATACTTCGAATTGTTGACACATAGTTGCAATTGCAAGACCGAAAATTCCGCAAAGTTTGCGAGCAATCGAAATCGTGCTCTCTTATTGGTATACATTTATTTTGAATGTTGCGAAGTAAAAATGTTTATGAGAGGAATTCACAGGAAAACTCCAAAGAAACCATTAAAACTGGTTAAAACCAGGGATAACATGCACCAAAAAGTAAATTCTGTTACACAGTGATGAAAGTCAAGACAACCTCTACAACCCCCTTCATCCTCACTTCGTAACTCAACCGCTTTAGTATATGCGGTAGCTTTGTGAATGGTCTCTGTACTCAAGCATGTCAATGTCCTTTACAAAAATTGAGAATCCAAACCTGTGGCCGGACTAGGACTTATACTCTTTAAGCATCAAGTCTGTATTAGAGATCAGGTATGTTAGGGAGTTTGTCCATTTCACAACAGATGTTATGTGCTTTTCCTATATGAGATCGGTAGACCGGATGACGTATCGGAGATCTTTTTGTTCGCTTGATTTTCGTATGTTTATGAATCTAGCTTTTTAGTCAGCAACCTGTTTTTAGCCAGTATTGAGAATCCAGCTGCCTCTTCCCAATATGGGTTTTAGTATGATTTCATCCACTAGGGGGCCGTTGGTCTGGTATTATCACATCACGTTTTATTACCCGTGGAAACTTTTTATTGGCCTTCAATATTTTATGTCCTCATTCGTTTATATATGTTTTAGCTGTAAGTTTTCCTAAGAAATGAAAATAAAATATGATAACCTGGCGATTACTGTTCAGTTAAACTGTTGGTAGCGCATGCTGTCTCTCTAAACTTCACTTGCCTGGTGCTTGCACAATAATATTGTATAAAACATCACTGTTAACAATTAGTGAAAAGCACCCCAAACACACAATATTTTCTAGCCAACGCCTAATTAGAAGCAGTTAAGTAACAAAAAGATCTTTGAATAACAGATTAGTTATGATCTCAAATGGGAAAAATATATAGTTGGAATCGCGAAAACAGCCAACTTTACTCTTTCTGATAAGGAAGGCTTTCTAACATTTGTCAAAAGAGGTGTTTAAAAATATCTACTAGGCATTTGTGAGATCTATTCTTGAGTATGGCTATCAGCTCTCGAACCCCTACTTATGAAAAGGTGCATCGAAGGACAACCAAAATGCCAGCGGGCCTGAAGAATAGGAATTATGAAGATCGCTTGGAATTACTTGGACCGACAACTCTCAAACAAAGAAGACAACGAGAAGGCCTGATTGATATATAAAATTCTCACACGTTATTATGATATACCTGCGCTCGTAGAGAATATTCATAACTTTGAGGTCACAGCAAAAAAGTCAACCGTGCAAAATTTAAATCTAATCCTCTTAAGAATGTCCTGCAAAATAGAGTGGTGGACATGTGGAATAAACTACCATTTGAAGTGATAAGTTCAAGCTCTGTCAATCAATACAAAAACATGCAATTTGTGCTTAAATAACGGGTGTTTTTTATAGAGGTATAGAACTTTAAGTTGGCAACACTTTTTTAACTGGCGGCCATTTTGTCAG
>JAOPUG010000192.1:4073995-4085969 GCA_027564375.1 Micropterix facetella
ACCTATTTTTGCATAGATAAAAGTATTTTAGTATTTTTTCAGGGTCTATATTACTAAAATCATTTAAAAAATGATAATAAAAAATCTACTGAATATTTCTGAAAAGATAAAGAATGCTTGTTATTTCTCCAAAAAAGTGTATATAAATCCAAAATTAGTAAATATTTACATACTGTCCTAGGTAATCGTCAGTATGATTGTAATAAATAGATCTTACTGCAATCATTGCCTATGTGACGACAAAAAATGTAATTTCGTATAATTATTGAAAATTTCACTATTTTACACGGATAACTTCCATTTCTTATGATAGTGATTGCTAAAATTATTTTATTATATACTGTACGAAATATCATAATTCAATGACTGTTAGCACTAAAGAATAAGCATTAATTCCTCTTTTTCATAACGTCCCACAGGGTATAGTTATGTACAGTGCGCAAAGTCCATAATGTCCCTTATGGGACGCATGGACCCCACACTGTTTGAAATTCGATTTTTCCGATAGAAAAGAAACACCTATCTTTCGTTTTGGTACGTATGAAGAGTACAGAAAACGCTCTCTCGTCTGATTATTCATAGTCTATTGTGCGGTCCAAATTTCACTGGAATATTCGATTGTAGAATCTTGTTGAAGAGAGTGATTTTTTTTTCAGTTCTCCAACTCTAATATTCATAATTATATAATTGTGTTACAAATTGAGGTTTCAATGTTCTATATTAGAAATTTCAATACGATCATTCTACATTTCGTCTTTTTATGATCCGTACAGTAATTTCTTACTTGTGGCAGTTTTTCTCAAGCGCCGTCCGTTTCACCCTCAACTATTTTGTAAATCACCGCGATACTCCCAAGAATCTACCCCGCGGAATAAGGGGTTAATTATGAGTTTAATGTTTTTGTAATGTGCAAATTAGTACCAAAATTCCTTTTTAATATGGCTACCCGCTGTAATAGTTTTCTATATTTTCTTTCAGAATTTTGGAATGCGTATTTTCTCTATAAATGAAGTAAGTAAAAATGGCAGAGGCCTCAGCAGGCTCCAGAAACTTCCCATTAAAGAAGTATTAGACACTTCCTAAGTAATTGAAGTTATTTTTCTTTGAAGAATGTGATAGTGTTTTTTTTTAACGAAGAAATACCACTTAAAACAGCATTTAGACACTACTCGTAGCAAATTAAAGGAATTTTATTGTAGCAAATGTGATCGTACATTTTCTTAGCGAGACCTTTTTTAATTGTCATTTATTTAAATTAGCACATTTCTACCATTCATTCGAACTTAAAGAAATTCGCATATGGCAAATACAATCGATCGTACTTTTTCACAGCAGTGTAATTTATAGAAGCATTTAGACCGTGTTCATATTAAATTGAAGAAAGTAATTGTGCGGAATTCGATCATGCTTTCACAC
This sequence comes from Micropterix facetella, assembly GCA_027564375.1. Taxonomy (NCBI): domain Eukaryota; kingdom Metazoa; phylum Arthropoda; class Insecta; order Lepidoptera; family Micropterigidae; genus Micropterix; species Micropterix facetella. Next base: position 4,075,412 of record JAOPUG010000192.1, read on the forward strand.
AAGTATTTTTTCAGAGAAAAGAATAAATCAAAGAGTGCACACAGAAAGCGGATAGGTTTTTAAAATATTGTGGACGCATCTGTCTGGGTGAATTCGGCGACTGACACGGTACGCTCATACGACACGATACGCGCACCATTGAGGTTTGATTTGAGATGTATTTTGACACTTCAATGGAAAAATTAGAAAGTACTTATGGTGAATTGGAGTCATAGTAGCCAGTGACCTCATGTATAAGTGGGCAACTCTAACCAGACCGTCAGCAGAGCTATGCGGTGGCGTATCACTGAATCTATTATCTTTTCGTGCATCCATATACTTACCTCATTACACTTGTCGCCGCCGAACAATGCCAACTGTAAATTTTTATTGTCACTAAATTACTTTATGCCGTTGACTGAAAATGTCATTTGGCAATGTTAATAATCCAGCAGCATATATAGTACAGAATATATTCATCTCTCATACACTCAAGCTCGTCATCATGCTAGAAAGAGAACAACACTAGATTAGTTTGCCAATAAATGAGTATTAGAAAAAAATTACTAATGCATATTTATTTTCATCTTGTTTTTTTTTTTACGATACATCTGAGAATAGCGTTTTGTTCAACAGAAGGCAATACAGGGTCATCCGCCATTTCAAAACAGCTCGAAACGTAAACGTAGATTAATCCATAAAAAATAAAGGTATTGAGTGCTACATAATTAAAGTAAAAGTGTGTAAATGCAACAACGATTATTGGTTGTGCAGAAGAACGATATTCTAAATCAATTTCAGACCGAGCGTAGCAACTTCAGTTTTAATTATACTATTGACCATCCAAAAATATCTACATCACCAAGCAGTGCATTGATTAGTTGCACGACCTTTCCGATGGTAGTGTGCATTAGGTATAGGGTATATATATAGCTTCCCAGCCTGGGCAAACAATGGATTGTAGACTCTCCCAATGAGCAGTCCGTGCACATGTATACGGTTCCTTTGCTTGTGTGAGGAAGTCACAAACTTAGCTGTATTTTTACCAAACGGCCGAGAAGTACTCGAGGACGCTCCTAGCGAAATCGTAATGCTACTGCTGAGAATTCGGCTGTATCTGTGGTCAAAACCTAAGGCTCTGTTCGCACGCACACAGATGTATTAGTGAAACAAGAGTCCAAATCCAAATCTCATAACAGTCCTTAAGGAAACCCTGCTGCTGTGTAATCTTCCATAAATATTTGCACTTCAATATAATAACAGACGAACGTAGCAAAGATGCAGTGAGGTCTTAAGATGGGCTTTGCGTATTAAGGCTAAGCTAAATGTATCTTCTGTTTCAATGAGCGCATTTCCAGTCGCGACAAATGTCCGACGGCAACTTCCATGTGGATTTGCAACAGCTTTAGCATATGTTTTTCGATGATGCGAAAATGTAGCACTGCGACCATATTATGAACATTCTCGCAATCCAATCGCTTTTAGTTAGTGAAAAATGAGAACTGTTTTAAACAGCATTGTGAACACTCATTCTCTCTACTCAAATCTTAAGTGTAACATGACTGATCAAATAAGGGTGCATTTGGCTCCAAATTCTGTCGAAAAACTTACTTAACGTTTGCTAAATTTTCAAATAACTAAACTTTTTAAAAAATACCTTCCTTTCAGTACTTGTAAGTAATTAGTGCTGGTTTTGTAATACGATTATTTTTCTTAATTAATTTACATTAGAAATATGGCCATCGTTGTCTATTGCGATGCACAGACTATCAAGATGATATATTCTACACACACAAATCGAAGATATCTTTCCAAATTTTGTATTTTGCAGCACATTACAAAAATTCTGCATACCAGTTATCCTCTGGAAGCATTAAACGATGACAATTCATCATTTTCCCCTTAAAAGTATCTGAAAACGCCGAGATTGCCTCAAAAATAATCAAGGCGCGACTGCAAATAAGCCATCGCTGCGACCTGTTACTATAGCGATTGAGATACGATACAAATTGACATTAATAATGATTCGTAATTGAAAATGTTCATAATAAATGCTGCCGGTCTTTGAATTCCTTGGAGCTCTGTTTCTATTTGCATTCTTCGTATTTACAAATCTCAATGCCTTGCACAATCAACGCCATTAAGAATACGCAAAGCCCGTTCTTCATTTGTGTAACCCAATGTTTTTTTTTTTTGTTGTCTATTTATTTTTTTCTTTTAATCATCTTAGTATACGAATTATTTAACGAATTTCGAATGCTGGTGTTGTCAAATTATATGGAATTGAAATGGCAGTGCCGTGTGTCGATCTTCCCCAGATGCTCAGCCAATACACCTCCGGATTCATCCTTTTAAGGGTGCCATTCACGGGACCCAATATGGTTTCTGCCATTTTTACTAAAAACTGCATTTACACAGAAAGTACGCATTCTAAAATTCTGAAAAATTAAGCAAACTGACCAAGAGTGGCTATATGACCAGTAACGGTAGGTAATTATGTAAAAAAACTATAATATATGTAGTAAAAATATGCTAAATTTTCAAATTCAAGAAGCGAAAGAGGATTTTTTTCTGAAATTTAGAATAGAGTCTCACTAATCTGGCACTATTGAAAGCCGAGCAATGCCGGTTTACTGGAAATGTAATGTACGAAAATTATGGGTAAATAATACAAATAGTATGTACATATATAATATCTATTGATATATATACTTTCTGATAGTACCTATTGTTTTTAGTCATAGTTTTTTAGTCGTTAGTCGGGGCCTACCTAACCCGGTACTTAGTTTTTTGCTGCAGACTGCAAAGATTAAGCGCCGGATTACTGGATGTGCCGTTATAGTGAAGTGCCGGATTAGCGAGACTACTGTAATCCATAAACAATATTTTTTTTAGTAAAAATGGCAGAAGTTCCATTGATCTACAGTAATCGCACCCTTAAAGGAATCTGTCCTCCCTTAAAGGCACGCCTATCTCAAAGCAAATCTTCATCTTTAATTGTAGTTTATATCGTTTTTCTAGTGTGCTCTATATATTAAACATACATGTACACGGATTTATTATTTTCACGTGGGTTTATTCACTATTAAGGGTGTTTTTATTAAGTATAACTATTCGATCATAGCTCATAATTTGGGTATATTCATTTGTTTTAAAAAATTGGTCGATTTGATAAAACTGCGATGAAATCGATGCACACATTCTGCGATCTGTTCAAAACCTTTAACCGCGTCGACATTTCATCTATCTCTTACTATAATGCACATTTCATCGCATTTTTAACATGTTGTGTATAGTTGTATTTGTATCGCAAAATATTGTAATATTATGACTGAATTATTAAAAAAAAGGCACTAAAAGTTGCTTGTATAGCTATGTTAACATTTTTGTAATCGGTGTATTCTTGTTTCATTTTAAATAGTGAAATGTGTCTTTCAAATATTTTCTTCAGCCGCAATTGACCATTCATTCAGAGTATTTGGCCTAGGGTACGAATCAACGATATTTATCCGATAGCCATGCATTAATATCCCAGAAATATTCAAAATTTAATTATTTTGCAAGTTTCGAATCTTACGATTGTGGTGGCTGAAATTATTTTATTATTTACATAAGTACAAAACAATGACTTTAGCATTAACAAATAAGCATTGTTTAGAAGTTTAATGGTTTTGTAATGAGCAAATTAGTACCAAAATTCAAAGTGTTCATATTAATATGGCCGCCCAATATATATCGTCCATGATACGCCAGAATATTGCAAGCGACACAATAACTATTTTCAACTATAGCTGGGCAAATCTATAGCTGTCAAATCTATAGCTGTCAATCTATAGCTGTCAAATCTATAGCTGGGCAAATCTATATCTATAGCTGGGCAAAATATTGCAACTGCCATTCTAATGATATCTACCCATTTAATATTATGTAAACCACCAAAAATTTCATTTCTAAATGATCGGGATATTGTAAGCGACTTGATAAACATTGCATGTACTTCAACGGTTAAATTTTTGTTGCAAGCACCCGCAGTTACAGTATTACGCATGCATGCAGTTACAGTCGCCAATAATTGTCATTTTTATCTCATCTTTAAAAAGTAAAATTTTTCAAAGTGGCAATATTATTTTGTTTTTTTAAGAGCGAAATTCATAATTATTTTGACAATTTCAAATATTCGCAGGCCGTTTACTGCGGATATGTTGCGAGAATCGCCCAAACGTTTCCATACTTTGTGCGTAAATCCACAGCTATGAAACAGTATGTGCTTAATCTTTCTTTATTAGCTGTGTAATTTTCTCTGCATTTGACATCCTTTTTGCGCAGTCGAGGATCATATCGATTTTCTCTATTAGGAGTTCTTTTTTTACTTTGCATCACTCCATGGTCCAGTCTAGAACTGACGTTTCTGCTATTTAGTCAGCATTCTTCGCTTGGCTTTCGGCGCTAATTCCCTGGTCTATTTTATGCTTTATAATTTCATATACATACGGTAAATATCCAATGTTGATATATTTCAAACCCCGAAATATTCTCAGCCAGAGGTTTAATATTTATTTGTAAAAAAAACTAAAAATGTACACAAAAAGAGCAGTTGTCGAGCATTTAAAATGAACATAATGGAATAACACCGATGCAGAAGGAATAAAATTAATCATTTTCAATTAAATATTGTAATATTGATTGTTAGTAGCTTAAAAACCACCACAGTGCTACTAGGCATACTTACGAAATTTGCTTAGAAATGAAATTTATTTTAGTGATTATTAGAAAATTAAAATAATTACATAGTCCGAGTCTGCGATGCTCTAGTATGATGGTTTTCCTTTAGGATTTGATCCTGTACAGCATCGCCCTTCAACCTATTTTCATAAAGGGTCTAATTTGAAATGCCTTGAAAATAGAATCGGCAGCCGTCGGAAATGATTCTTTAAACGAGTTCACCTTTTCTAAATGACTATTCTTTCTTTTCGAATATGTTTATTGATTGATATGTCTCGCTTGTATCTTAATAGCTTTGCAATTTTACTGCATTTATTGAGGTCGATTCGTCCTGTAAGTGTCATTTCCTCAGCTGTATACCACTTGATGATTTCTATAACTATAACCGCATATTTTCCGTCATAAAGCCGCATACAAATATTCATATGACAACATGTGATGCAACGGATTTCTATGATGACGCTCTAAACCTGCTGATTAAACAGAACAAAGGCCTTGTACACTGGATGAATCCAGAACACTGGAGGAATCTTCATCGAGTTATGTTTTAAGATCAAGCTACGGTCGAACACACCACCCCGAGGCGTTTAAACGAACTTTATCGATATATTGCCCTGGATGAACCTAGACATTTTGGACAACACAATCTAACAATCAAGCTCTGCCACGGCCCGTTAGAGACCGATGCCTTAATAGAGAGGCACTGAGCGGCAAAGCTACACCCAGCGGGCTAGCCTCACTCCCTAACTACCAAATTTAGACGGATTTCTCCATCCACCTGTTAGGTCCCGGGTTCGAAGTCGCTTGCACGGCCTCTACCTGTTGTAATGTACGCGGCGGCATTCCTTTATTCAAAAATATCGTAGATCCATGGCGTCACTGCCACCTGAGATCGTGTAGCCATCGGGTCATGGATAGGTGACAACAGGTCAGTTACTACCCCTGCATCTTAGGAAAAATACAATTCCAGACCCCTCCGGGTCTGCTGATTGAGCAATGTGGCTGATAAAAAGACCAGTGCGTCAGTTCCGCCCGTGGTTGCATCCCCAGATCTGTTTCATCAGGTTGGCCCCTCTTCGAGGAGGCTCCCGGATAGGAGCTGCTCTGTGAGTTAGGCCGACCGAGTTGACAAAAATGGCCATCAGGCCCAAGTTTCATGAAACCGGACTGTGAGGAGGATTCTTCACAGGAGCGACCAAAAAACGAGCACATTGTGACATACCCTCAGAAACTAGGGTAAACTCGTCCTCTTCTAAAGGCGAATAAACACCTGCATACACCCAGCAGGAAAGAGCTGGTAAATCGGCCTCTTCCTACTAAATTTGCTGGGAAGAGGGAAAAAACTTTGAAAGGCGCAAAGCACATCCCAATCTGGGTGTGGACGGCCACGTCTACTTTTGGAAAGGAGAAAAACCTACAACCGAACCCTCCACTCCCATGGACCACAGGAGATTCTGCGAGGGTTTTGCAAATCAACCTCTACCATGCCATTGCCGCTAGTGCAGTGGCGCAGCTTTGCCCAATTAAAGGAAGTAAACCTCGCTCTCATACAAGAACCCTGGGTAAATCGTTCAACCATTCAGGTCATCAACCCTGTGGGTAAGATCCTCTCTTACTCTGGTGATAAAAACCCTAGGGCGTGTATTGTCTTCCACGAGTACGCTAACTGTTACCTTAGTATATTTCGGTACTTAACTGACGCGAAGCTAAGCATGGAAATATAGTATAAGTGGCGATTACGATAGATCAGAGATGGTGCATTGATACAAGGCTTGGCAACCTTAAAACGGCCCCAACCAAAGTACATTCAATATTTTACTAAGGAATCTTGAATATGAATGTTTTAAAAAAATTAAACTAAATTATTTTTCGCTGACCTTCTGGTCACAATATATAGGTAGTCAAAGCATTCCTTCAAACGAGCCCGAACTTGATGGACAATTTTTAACCGGTGAGGATTTCCTATGACATTTGGGGTCAAGCTAATAAAATTGTGTTAAAAACTGTTAAAAAAAATTACCTTCGGGGTAAATTTACTGGGTTTGCATATAATGCAAACGTTGCATCGCATATTGTGTTGTTAATATTTGCATATGGCTTAGCAGCGCCTTCTCGGACTAAAAAAAAATTAAGCAAAATGCTATCAATTATATTTCTAGCTTTAGAAAGACATTAAATAATAATAATATATATTATATAGTTTGGCGACATGACCGACATATAGTTTTGATAGCCTTATGATGTAAATACTTTTTGAGAAGAAAAAAAATAACCGCTTATTTTTGAGGCATCCTCTTATCGCATATGCATGAATTTTTTTTTTTTTTTTCAAATAAACTATCCAAGCATTTTTTCTATTTAGATTTTTACATATTATAGTATAGACGAAGAATGTTATATAAATTGCATAGTTTACATTGTAGCTTTTAGTTTTCACCGGTTTATGTCGAGAGAGAGAGATGAGCGTAGCCGGTGTATCCGGCGCGCCTCAGGGCTATGCCTGTCCCCCGTTAATTTTACAATTACTACTCTGTATAAAATATGATGGATAATCGCATAAGGAAAATAAAATCCTGGCCACAGAATTGGAGGGAAACTCTCTTGTTTTTTTTTATAACCACTTCCATACTTCCCTTTCCTGTAATTACTATCGGCCCAATCAGCCTCATGACTCGGCAAAGTTATGGAGCGGATTATCGTCTGCGAATGAGGGCAATTTTACTTGACAAATAAAATATTGTGAGAAACAGCATGGGTTTGCTCTCGTTCGCTCTGCAGTGTCGAATCTACTAAGTTACCTTCGCGTATGAACCAAGGAATTGGACGATTATTTATCCTGACTTTGAAATAGCTTTCGACACATACGCATCGTCTGCTAACGAAATTAGAGTATTTTGGACTCGGAAAGCTGCTGAAAGAAAGGTTCCTGAAAGAAACGTAATTCAAGTAAGAGCCCTTCTCACATATCCGATACCGGATCCGATATTTAATCTGATGTCGGAAGCATCCATCCGTTCACACTAGTCAGACCTGATGGAATCTGGAACCAATTTTCGGTACTCTACCTGAGGCGATTGTGCGGGGTGGACGTCGATGAAGCTTTTGTTGTGATATATTATTTTAGAGAGGATGATATGTTGTGATGTACGTATTGTTTTCTTCCAAATTGTTAGAATCAGGTATGAGTAGGCAGTAAATTTGTCGCCGAGTCGATATTTTAAATTCCTTCTTTTTATAATCATTTTGAAGTTTTGTTCCAAAGGACAATTCTTTCATGGACTGGACTAGTGGGATCAAAGTCTTCAGGGATTTATCTGTTCCTCCATTTGAAACCAAACTTGTCCACTGTAAAAACAACACAGCGCGCGCGCTACCGCGATGTGACTGCGAATGATCGACGAGAGCTGGCGGGTAGCGGGGATAGGTTTTTCATGCCCAACATCAGACAAATGTGAACAGCGCCATACAACCTCAAGGTATGGCACGATCTGCGGTTGGGCTAGCGTCGCTGGCCAACCATCCGACTAAATTTGTGGGATCAGAAAAAAAACGGTGTCGGTTAAATGTGAATAGCTTTGTATATAATGTTCTGCCACTGAAGCCCCTGATATTTTGTCGGTCCTAACATCCAACAAGTGTGAACGGGAAGTGAGGGTGGAAAATGACCTTTTCGATGAGAAATTGGTTGAGAGTGGGTGGATAAAGGATCAATCTCGGTCCTTACTATCCTCTATTGGGGACACCAAGTTCTTAATTAATTCAGGGGGATCTCGACCAGACCAAGGCATGGAATGAAGAATGGCTCATTCTAATGTGGGGCGTAAAAATCCTCTTGGGGAGCATCCATTAATTACTTGGGGTTTTTTTATTGGATCCCCCCTCCCCCTTGGTGAGATTTGGTAATACATGGTGGGACCCCACCTCCCCACCCGCAATTGAAATTTACCCTATAATTTTTCAACAATTACTCGTACATCTAATAATTGTGATAAAATATATTTGTGTGAATATAATGTAATCATTTTTTTTTAATTTTGTGTTTCGTACCTACTATTTGCATCCCTTTTTTATGGTAAAATATATTTGTGTAAATATATTAAGTGTTTCATACTATTTATATCCCTTTTTTATAAAATAAAATAGTTAACCAAAAAAAATCACAGTTGTAAGTATATTTAAGTATAAAAGCAAAGTTGATCCCTCGTCTTTGACAGGTTTAAATTCTAGTTAATTTAATGTTGTCTATACCCGGGATTCATTTTGTAATAATGTTTAATCTGTTAAAATAATGTATATTCTCTGAATTTAAAAGTTGACGTGATATTTTGAAATGAGGTTTTTGCCAGACCCTTTTTCCCCCCCATTTTATGCTTACGTGATTAATGGACCCCCTTACTTGATATACTAGATGGCGTCGAATAAAAAATGTACGTTTGCAAGAGTTAGGATTCACAATAGCCAATAGGAACAAGCATATTATAACAACTATGGTTAAATAACAGGAAAAGTAGCGAGCGACCTACCTACATCGGCAACTTTGGATCACCCGTGATTGGTAACACCTGACATCCAAAATTGCTTAAAACCTATTCTCTACCTATTGGCATTGATTTTTAGAACACTATTCTATAGGTCAGATCCTCCTCCAGACGTGCAGCATCATCAGACTATATGGCTCATCCTACATAATACCACGGACGAATGAAAAAAGCGAACCCAACTCATTCGAAAAGCTTTCCAAATAATGACCCGAACACTATTATTAAGCGTCTACAAAACATATAAGGCCCGTACTAGAGAATTACTTCCAAATAATGGAGACCATATTTCGTAACAGGTTTCAGCCATTACGGCTATGAGGAAAGGCTTGCATGTCTACGTTTACTAAAGCTGCAGGAGAGGGGTGATCTTATAAAAATATTTAAAATACTCAACTTCCATTCTAACTAGAGGCCTGGAAATACAAGGACCAAGTAAATTAAATATAAATAGAACCGCCATGGAGTTCACCAACCGGAGTCAGGCCCATCATAATACTATTCGGGCCCATCGTAATCACTTATGAGGGGGGGGGGGGGGCATCGTAATCACTTCTTTCCATATGTCAGCAGTCACCTAACCGCTCATTCACTCCCCTCTTCGAAGCCATACAATTTGAGATGAGGAAATTGCAGTTGTAGATATTTTTTTCTAGGAAGGAGTTTATTATTTTCCTGGAGAGACCAGGATCTTTAAAGAGGTGTAACAAAACATAGATTTGGCTGGGAGACCATGAGCGCCTACTTCCACTGCGTGAAGGTGAACAGTGAAACAGTTCTTGATGATGGAATTTGTGAGATCATGGTATTTATTTAAATTTCTACTCGTGGCCTTTTGGGATATTTGATTTTCATGAAACAGTTAATTCTACAATAAGGACCATCTTCTGAGATAAAGAGTGAAGAGTTATATTTGGACGGTGGGATGTACATCCGAGACTTTCAGGAAATTTATACTGCTTAAGAGATTGAATTTTCCAGAATCTTGTTTCTTGGTCTGTTTAATTTTTTGAGGTCCGTTTAATTGAGAATCATTTAGGATAGAAATAAGACATTTGTTAATTTCGCCCATTTGAATACTATAGAAGGAAATACATATGAAACCAAAGGCATTTAAACTTAATTATGCCTATTTACTATGTCTATAAGGATGTCTATTTACTATGTATATAAGGATATCTACTATTCTATAAGGCATCAAAAATCCTTGTTTTTTATGTTTCATAATACAGTTTCTTACAAATGTGTCGTCTAATTTCAAACTCCGTCACATCCAGATAGGTCTATTTTACAGGAGGATCAATTTTCTGGTAATAAGA
>JAOPUG010000192.1:4097791-4113047 GCA_027564375.1 Micropterix facetella
ACTCTCATTATTTAGAATATCTATGTTTTCATGTCGTACAGTCCGTAATATATGCCTACTTTTCGTAATGCCGGTAGATATTTGCTCACACCCTAAATTGAGTGTTATCATTACATTTAACTTTTTTTTAACTATCAAATTCCCTTGAAATTGTTTGGAAAAGATCATTATACAGCACCAACCAACATATAAAACATGCTAAAAACTTCACGCGGTAAAATCGTTTAATCTTATTTATAATGTCAAGCAACCGCAATAATCTTCGTTTCCATATCATTATACAGTTTATACGTATCTTGTTGCGATGATTAGTAAGGGCAAAATTGATTCTAGACTAGTTTTATAACTTTTTATGTTCTTCTTAATGACAAGTCTAAATAAACCTTATTTTCCTTATGTAATATAGTGTGTCCACTAATATCTGATTTTAAACAGTTAATAATTGCTTCATCTGTACATCACAATAACAAACTGGGAGGGGGAAAACCCCAAGAGGTTATCAAATTTCGGCAAATATCTAAAACCGCTCGGTTTCCGTCGCGTCGGTATCAGGGGCTTATGCGACGACGCAAGAAGTGTGAGGCTCGAGTCACGACCGCGGGACGAAGCCATCTCGTCCAACGCCGCTAGCGGCGTCTCACTCATGCGTCAGATTCTAAAACAGAAATATTAAAGAAATTTCGATCAACATCTATCAGCTTAAATTTTAATCACTGACAAGAAAGCTTGTGGCGACACTCCATAGAATTTTAATAATTTTAAAAATAGGTTCTAAATCCAATGAAAGACCTCTTATAGACGCATATGTATTTATACATTCGTTTTGCTATTTTGGCAGAAAGGCGGCAGCCGCTAACTTAACTGACTTGAAACAAAGAACAGTAGTAGTACATACCCCAAAATCAACTCGTCTCTACGCATTGGCCATAACTATCGATTGGCGAAAGATTTTTTGACATCGGACGTAGTTTACCCGAGTAGTCGTGCATAGTAACAAAACTCGCAAGGTTGTAAGACTTGGCTCCCTCGGGGGATCCGAAGTAAAAAAATTACCGTTCAAATGATTATATTAGTGCAAAAACGTCACCCATCCAAGTACAATTAGATTTGATAGTCATATTGCCTTTTTTTTAACGTTTACGTATAACTTCTATTACGGCACATGAGCGCCTGATACAGTGACCGAGTTTCGATCGTCGGCTCTTAAAATATTAGACTAATAAGAAAGTATCTGTTTCCAAAGAAATTTGTAAATGTTAATTTCTTTAAAATAAACACAAGTTCTTTTCTCACTGTTTAGAAGAATTCCACCCGGCAAAATATTTTTTTATCAAAATACAGGAATAGGTATCTACCTAGTCAAAAAGAAAATTGTCAAATGGAAAATGGAAATGACTTGCTTGCTCCCGAGTGCTCAAGTGCTCCGTGTTGCTCACAGCGGTTTCCGGCCGTTTTACCTTGATAAATTACTGAATTAAACGCATTTTCTCGTTAAAACAGTGATTTTATTCATACGAAGATGAGTGAGCAAATTGTCAACGATTACAGCCACGTGATCGAAGAAATTGTAGCCGTTAAAACGGAGGTTAATTATAGCGATTCAGACTCGAATATTCCTGCGGTCGATTTGCTACGACATGAACGAGAAAATAAGCTTGAATTCAATGAAGAAGAGGCTATAATCGTAAAACCAGAACCAGTTGATTGTGGACCATCTGGAAGCAGTAACATTGGTGATAATGTATCTAGTGTTAGACGTGTCAAAACGCACGTTTGTTTGGAGTGCGACAGGGCGTTTTCGTATAAGGGCGAATTAAATCGACATACTACTAGTGTCCATTTGAAATTAAAGAAATTTGTATGTGGTGAATGTGGCCGTGCTTTCACAAAGCTCGGAGATTTAAATAGACATCTGAATTCAGTTCACAGAAAGCTGAAGCCATTTGTTTGCAGCGAATGTGATCGTGCTTTCACAAGGCAAGGAGATTTAAATAAACATCTGGGCTCAGTTCATAGAAATCTGAAGAAATTCTCACGCGGAGAATGTGATCGCGTATTGTTAAAGCCAGAATGTTTAAAGAAGTATTCAGACGACATTCTAAAGAAATACCAGTGTTTTGCTTGTAGCGAATGTAATTGTACTTTCAGAAGGCAGGGAGATTTAAATAGACATCTGGACTCAGTTCATAGGAAGGTCAAGAAATATGTTTGTGGGGAATGCGGTCATGCTTTTACAGAGAAAGGAAATTTAAAGAAGCATTTAGACGCAGTTCACATGAAATGGAATAAATTTTCATGTGGAGAATGTATTCGAGCTTTTACAAAGCAAATAAGTTTAAAAAAGCATTTAGACAATGTTCATCATACATTAAAGAGATTTGTTTGTGGCGAATGTGATCTCACATTTTCACGGCGAGGCACTTTAAACAGGCATTTAGACATAGTTCACAGGAAGCTGATGAAATTCTCATGTGGAGAATGCGATCGCGCTTTTACACAACGAAGCAGTTTAAATACGCATTTGGACACTGTTCATTATAAATTAAAGAAATTTGTGTGTCATGAATGTGACCGTGGATTTTCTCAGAAAGGAAGTTTAAAGAAGCATTTAGACGCCGTTCACAGAAAATGGAAAAAATTCTCATGTAAAGAATGTAATCATCTATTTACTCTCCAAGTAAATTTGAAAAGTCATTTGGATGCCGTACATAAGAAAATAAAGTACACGTGTGGGGAATGTTCTCGTTCATTTTCATTGAAATATTCGTTGAAAAGGCATTTAGATATCGTTCATAAGCAATTGAAGAATTATTTATGTGGAGAATGCAATCGCGCATTCGGAAGGAGAACAAGCCTGATTGAACATTTAAAGAAAACCCACTCGGCATACTAACAGTTGATAGAATAAATTAAATGCGTTAGTTAATAGAAAATTGCTTTTATTATTTCAAATGCGAAATTCAGCAGCCGCAGTCGCTAAAAAACGGGTCGCTAGCTATAATTATTTTTACACTGAAAATATTAAATTGAAGCCTATCGCCGTTGTTTGAAATTATAAGAGTAAATAAGATTAAACGGATTTTCCGCGTGAAGTTTTTTAGCACCCGACGTTTCGGCTATGTTGCAACCGCTGTTTTCCAGGGCAGACTGAACAACGGCATAGCCTGTCTACCCTGGACAACAGTGGTGGCAAAACCGCCGAAACATCGGGTGCTAAAAAACTTCACGTGGCAAATCGTTAAATCTTATTTACACAGAAAATGTTTACTAAGTCTATAAATTAAGAATATAATATTTTTATTAGCTTGCGAAGAAATGTACCTACTTATAAGTTGTATAAGTATATGTACCTATACAACTTGTATAAATGTACTGAAAAATTATTTAGAAATTTAACTGGGGCGTACGTAAATAAATAAAATATGCCTGATACATATGTAGTTTCTTTTATTTCTTACTAAGTATTTTTGTCATCGAATAGTAATTTTAAATTTTATATCGTAATTTAGAGTACCTACGTATTTGTTTAAATCTCTGTTGTCAAAGATTCGGACGTCCTACAATAAACGAGTTGGCCGCGTCTGCACTAGAAATGTCGTTTGACAATTTTTATACATTTAATTTAATTTTTATACATCAGACGCGTATACCTACTACCAAACTCTGTGTTTTTGCGACATAAAAATATTAAAAGTTGTTTCAAATCCATATGTTTTCTTGTTTATATATCTTTCCATTGAAGTATGTATATTGAAGTGTTCGTGTATTCATCATTACTTGAATCCTAATAACGCCTTAAATGCAGAACCAGCATCGGCCCCAGAAAACATTTTTTTTTATTTACAGTACAGTTAGTTATAGTATTCGATCACGAAACCATTGCAGGGTTTATTGTGGATTTGTTCAGCCAATTCATCTTATTATTATTTGTCAATTAATCATCCAATTTTTATGTCAACTGTTTCGCTGAAAGAAGACACTGATTATCCACTTTCCACATCGGTTGTGGTTTATATCATGTGTTGATTTATCAAGCCACGAATAGAGCTTTGGTGTATTTTATTTTTCTATAATTGGAGAATAATATATAATTGCGGTTTGCTTTTTTGACGAAGTTGGCAACCGTTGCAAATTTTGGAGACGAGATTTTCTAGGAAATAATGGATGAAACTTTATGTTTTGCATATTCTGAATTTTTGAAGAGTTTAAAATCAAGTATTTTTAAGAAATTTTATTAGAGGGAGATCTTTGAATTTCTCATTACTAGGAGATTCTTATATTTCTCGTTATTTAAAGATATTCAATCAGTCGCTGAGTCATGGTTATCTGTTTTGAGATCGCAGCAGCATAGAATAACAACGAGTATCCTTTCATACAGTTTGGTTTATTTGCACTAATTCACACCGTCTTAGATGTGGGGACATTCTGTGACCATCATTTTAGGCGGGAACGAAACGATTCACAGCTAACGTCAATGTTGCCAATATATAAAATATCTCAAATAGTTTGTCATCATGGTTTCCGAGAGAAACGGCCGACTTGCACTAATATTTTATTTTTTACGGATTATGCCGCTAAGCCTTGGACAGAGGTCTGCAAGTAGATGTTGCATATCTCGGACATGGCCAAAGCATTTGATCTGGTGAATCGTGATAGTTTATTATAAAACCTTTTTAATTTATGGTTTTCTACACCATTAGTTTAATTTTTGAAATATATTTTAGATATAGCTGACAACTAGTTGGCTATAGGACATATGAGTCTACCGTTTTAAAATTTTCTCAGGAGTACCACTAGGTGTGAATCTGCCCACTATTTTATTTTTATTATTTATGAAGGACCTACTACCCATATTATCTAAATATGCAAGATACTTAATTTTTAAGGATGACATCAAAATATATAACGTATTACACTTACACGCAGACAATATGGAAGACGACATAAATTGCTTCCCTAACTGGGCTCACGAAAATAAAATGGTATTTAACGTTGAGAAATGTTCTATTATTAGAATGTCGACAGCACAGAATCCAAGGATTCGACACTGTCATGCAATGTATAATAATCCAATAAGTATTTCTTCTGAAGTACAGGTTCTGGATGTTATATTCGATATGAAGCTGAATTTACACCCACATGTTAAAAATTTGCAATCGCGCAAGCAAAATGTTGGGTTTCGTGATGCGTTCATGCAAACAATGTAAAATATTACTGTAATGATTTTATTGTATAATACCTAAGCTCATTCGAAGTATCTTGGAATACAACTCCATCATCTGGTATTGAAATACGGTCAAATACACCGTGATGATGGAGCCTATCCAGTGAATTTTTTAGAGATACATTTTCTTTCGCAAATTCGGTTTCTATCCTGTGCTCTATCCATCTAGGTTTACCTACTTGAATTTCGTAGACGTATTTCAACTTAAATCTCTACGCCTATAACATAATCAAATGGATTGTGTATTTACCACAAATACTTGAAAATTTGCCACTAAATCGCTCGCTGTTCAGTAAACCAGCACACAGTACAAATATTATAATAGAGAGACCGATCGGTATGATGATCAAAATATTGTATGTGTACTACTTTTAAGGAATTGACATTTTTAACACTTCTCTGTGGAAATTGAAGAAAGCTGCCGCTCCAGTTAAATGAAACGTATTTTTAACGGATATTTTTATAAATATTTGCTTTATTATAGTGTTAGTATAATTGCGTAGCGCACTGGCATTTCTTTTAAGCATACCTACTCGTACATGCTGTAATGTTGCATTACTCGTTTGTTTGAATAAATGAAAAAAAATCTGTAATCAAGCATTTGTACGAAATTTCGTAAGGTTAAATTTTCTCACTTTCTTGGAGTTTCTAAAATCACACTTTTTAGGAAATTTCGTAACAATTTTGCATTTTTTTATTTTTCCGAAATTTTGTCAACGTTGGCAACAATCGAAATGATTAAATGGCAACATTGAAAATTGACAGTCAACAGTCGTATTCACTCTATTGTGTACATAACTTCATTTGCAATCCGCAATTCAATTCATTGCAATAATATAGTCATTTCATCCATACGAAGATGAGTGACAAACTTGCGGACGATTACAGCAACACCACTGTCAAGATTGAAGACGTCGCTATTAAGACGGAGGCCGATACTGATGATACAGATTTGAATATTCCTGTAAGTGATTTCATACCCGATGAACGAGGGCATGTGGTCGAATTATATGCTGAAGAGACTTGCTTAATAAAGCCAGCACTAATCGAAGGTATTACATCAACTAGAACTAGTAATATTGGTGATAGTGGATCTAGTGTCGGCCGTGTCAAATCGATTGTTTGTTCGGAGTGCGACACGACATTTTCTAATAAGATTCATTTAAATCGACACATTAATAATATTCATTTGAAATTAAAGGAATTTGTATGTAGCGAATGTGATAGAGCTTTTTCAGAGCAAGGACTTTTAAAGAGACACTTGGAGTCAGTTTGTAGGAAGTTGAACGAATTCTCATGTCGGCAAGGCGAAGGAGAATTTTCAACACAAACACATTTAAATTATTATGCAGACAGTGTTCATAGGAAATCGAATCGTTTTGTTTGTAACGAATGTGGTAGTGCTTTCACGAGGCAAAGAGATATAAAGCGACATCTGGACTCAGTTCACAGGAATCTGAAGAAATACTCTTGTGGTAAACGCGATCGTTCTTCTACACAGCAAGGGCATGTAGACGCCGTTCACAGGAAATTGAAGAAAATATTATGCGGAGAATGCAATTATGCTTTTACAGAGAAAGAAAGTTTTAAAAAGCATTTAGACGAAGTGCATAGGAAATGGAAGAAATATGTATGTGGTGAATGCGGTCGTGCTTTTACAGAGCACGGAAATTTAAAAAGACATCTGAATTCAGTTCATACGAAGCTAAAGAAATACTCCTGTAGCGAATGCGATCGTGTTTTTACAGATAAATGGTGTTTAAAGAAGCATTTAGATGCAGTTCACAAGAAATTGAAGAATTTCTTATGCGGGGAATGCAATCGTGCTTTTACAGAGAAAGAAACTTTAAAAAAGCATTTACACGCAGTTCATAGGAAATGGAAGAAATTTCCATGTAGCGAATGCGGTCGTGCTTTTACAGAGCGAGGAAATTTAAAGAGACATATTAACTCAGTTCATGTGAAGCTGAAGAAATACTCTTGTCAAGAATGCGATCGTGCTTTTACAGAACAAGGAGTCTTGAAAAGACATATGAATGCCGTTCATATGAAAATAAAGTACACTTGTGGGGGATGTGCTCGTTCATTTACCTCGAAACAGTCATTGAAAGTGCATTTTGATATTGTTCATGAGAAATTGAAGAATTATTTATGTGGAGAATGCAATCGTAGTTTCGGACAACGATCAGCTCTAATTCGACATGTAAAGAATATACACCCTGCTTAATCGCTGGTTAATGCACAACTGATGGAATGCGATTTAGAATGTTGCGTTTATTTTTTCAATTCAATTCATAATACTCAACGACGGCAGTCGCCAAAGAAGGGTCCACTTACTTTAATTATTATTGCTTTAAATGTTACTATGATTATTGTTACTTTAAAATGCTCAATTAATTATTATTAGATAGTATTATATTATGTCATTTTTATACTTGAATAGTAATTTGAATAAATCTTCAAAATGGAAAAATCTATCCCGTTCGTTTTAAGCTATTTCAATTTGTGGCAATGTTAGACTCTTTATAAACAAGATAAAACGGATTTATCGCGTGAAGGCAGCGTCATCCGCGATGTTACAACCATCATTTTTCAGGTTAGACTGAAGTGTTACCAATCGTCATCCGTTGTTCTGCGGATAGGCGACAAACTGCTGCGGTTACTATGCAGATCATAAGTCACCCCCGTCGTAAATGTTGGTGACTTCTAGGAGCGTCCCAATTTTCGCTTGTAATTCACCGTATCAAGTTAGAACCAATAATTACAATGGACGGAGCCATATAGCACGCGAAAGCATGGATTCACGCTGTCTTTTGCAGCCGCCGTAAACATGTGCGCGAGGATAAAAGATGGCGACATTTCTTTGTGTCCTGATATGATCGTGTCCACTTTAGTCGGACCAAATATATACGCGCGGTGACACGCTTATTGATTTATACCGAAAATTACTTGAACATTTGGCAGTGTTTACCTATTGATAAATAGCGATTTTAAGAGAATAGTATGTTCTATTCTGCGATGTTTTATGACGTAGGTAAAATAGGCCACCAAGGCCCAGAAAAAAAACGTATATTGTTTCATACGTAAGTAGCATGTATGATGTTAACTCGTATATTTTTTAAAAAATAAACATAAAGCATCCTGTTGGAGACCGATCGTCGCGTAGGGATTTTGATAAGCGATAATTTGCCGGATAGCCTACAGGGGAAACACGTCTTCTAGAGTGATCTCAGATTTAGGCAGCTCTCATTCGCCATTCTTTCAGGATAATAGTCCCACCTGAGGTGCTGGGCTGAGTATTCTATAGGGAGAGAGACGGATGGAGAGAAAACTTCCCTTTTTTGGCAGTTTTACCCTTTGCTTTACCCGAACGAGCAGGGTCATTGACCACTACTACCCTACGGCGACGAGTTGGCGTAGCGTTGGACGGATATGGTGTTTTTTACTAACTTTAAAGGTTTTTTTTACATTGCCGTGTTTTACATATATGGGGATGGTTACGAAGAACGTTATGAAGGTGGCGCTAGCGGCAATCACCGGTCCAACTAGCAGAAGGAGGTTTGACAGGAACGACCAACAGCGCGAGCGAGTGATATACCAATCACGGTGGTACCACACCTCATTGGGTCCCTGCACCCAGTGCCGGATTAGCCACGTAGGAAGAGTAGCAAATGCTACGGGCCCGCGCACCCACGCCTGCCTGAGCGTAAAATTATCGCTATAACAAGCCAAATAGCCGTAAAGTACCAAATAGAGCACTATAGAAATACTATACTACATATATCTAGGAATAGCGAAATTCGTCCAAAAATAGACGTAGCTAAAGAGGAACATAAAAAATCGAATAAATCGCCATTTGGCTACATTTAGAGCGAAATTAATTCCAAGAAAGGAAAACAACAGTATAACGAAAATAAGTTTTTTGACAAATAAAGCCATATTATTTATTACGATGCATTAAATCAACAGACAATTATTATTTGATATAAGTA
The DNA here is from genome assembly GCA_027564375.1 of Micropterix facetella. Taxonomy (NCBI): domain Eukaryota; kingdom Metazoa; phylum Arthropoda; class Insecta; order Lepidoptera; family Micropterigidae; genus Micropterix; species Micropterix facetella. The sequence continues at coordinate 4,107,008 of JAOPUG010000192.1, forward strand.
TACTTACATAAAGTGTTGACAAGGAATTGCATTGTCTCAGTGCATACACACATAATTGCAGTAAATAACACAGATATTTCCATTAATTAGGTATTATTCAGTGTCGCATACCGTCTCGAGATGACGATCGAAGAGGTGCTCGCGCAGAAAGATCTGCACAAATCAGTAAGCAACTATCTGCAGAAAGACGAATTTGAAATACTCGAGAGTTCTACAGCAAGAGCTAGCACTGAAGTGATTGGTTTTATAGGAGAGCACTATAGAATTAATGTTACATTGTTGGTCGATGGCAATGTGAAGAAACTACATCTATTCGTTAAGACGTTGCCTGGCTGTAAATCGAAAGCTGATTCAATTGAAGAATATAATTTCTTCACGAAAGAGAACGTCATGTATAATTGCGTGTTGTCTAAATGTGAAGGAGAAAATGGTGAGTTGAAATTACTTATACAGTTTTAAACCTTCTTATAACACAAAGAAGGCTTTCATATAACACAAAGAAAATAATGAAATCGTAAAAAGGGCGACATAATTACTCAGCGACTAGAGTAGCTAGGCTATTTATTTATTTAGCTTTTGGTTTTGCAGTAAATAAGACAATCTATTTTTTGTATGCCGGCGGTAGCGCCTGTAACACAGTCAGTCCCTTTCTCTTGGGAGAGAGAAACATCATTAATCAGAGACTAAACATAGCTTTAAAATACTCGCGACGGAACTGGAGTCGCTTAAAAGTGCCAATTAATTTTATACATTTTTACATCCTAAAATTTGATATTCGTTATTATAGGTACTACAAGAAGAAACATGCAGAGGAGAAACCCAAGGGGTTATCAAATTTCGGTCAATATCTCTAAGTATCAGGTGTTCATATGACGACTATGAAAATATTGTGGAAGCATGCGTTAGGCTCGCATCCCAGCCGGCCAGCCGTGCATTGAGTTTATGCGCGCGCTGAGTTATCAGGGTATACACGATGAGGCGATCATATCGTGAGACGCGCTTTGGACGGCCCGCCGGCGAGCGAGCGAGACGCTGATAGCGATCATCGTCTCGTTCGCTCGCTGGCGCTATATGATCGCTTCATCGAGTATGATCCTCTGATAGCTCAGCGCGCGCGCAAAAACGCAACTCAATTAATTGTATTTTATTTATTAGAATATAAAATGTACTTTAGGTTGTATAGGCCCCAAAATTAACTGGGCTTTGTGCATTGGTCATATTTATCGATTGCTAAAAGATGTTTTGTTAAAGCGAAAGTAATTTACTCGAGCTATCGTGCATAGCAACAAAACCAAGCAAGATTTCAAGACTTGGCCACTTAGGTGGCCGAAATAAAAAACAGTGATAGGATACGTGTGCGTTACTCTTTATAATAATCCTTCCCCCACTTCCCGGTGAAGGCAATTACCTCTCAATTTTCAGCCGGACTATTTGAAAGAGAAACACTTGATGGTATATCACGGACTCGCTGGATAGTAATAAGATAGTATAAAATAAATAAGATTAAACGAATTTACCGCGTGAAATTTTCTTAGCACTCGATCTTTCGGCGATGTCGCTGGATAGTGTATAGTTTGTATACATATATTGCATCGCCTATGTACTTATTATTTCCAGAACCATCGCCCTGGAGAGTTAAAACACTCTACGTAACACACACCTTCGTAGTTATGTTAGACATGAGAATGAGAAGGTTTATACCAGTAGACAAGAGATCCTGCATGGACTTGGAACACTGCATCATAGCCTTGACATCAATCGCTAGATATCATGCCAGCATCATCACGTATGAATCAAATCGAACCAAGGAATCGGGCAAACCTTACGAAATATCGCAAGAATATAATATACTGGAGAAACCGACGAACTTCTGCGATTGTTTATGGTTTAGGACCGGTGTGAAGGCGGTCCTGGATGTCTTGGCTCATTTTTCTGATAAGTATAATCCAAAACAGAGCAGTTGGGAGCAGATCGTTGGAGAACTTCCTGGAAGGTTCCTGGAAGGTTGCAAGCGCTTGGATAAATCGTCCGAATTCAGAAATGTGATCCTTCACGCGGACCTTTGGGCCAACAACATGTTATTCAGATACGACGAAGTGAATAAACCAGTCGACTGCGTGCTGCTCGATTTTCAGTGCGTTAGGTACGGAGCTTACGGTACCGATGTAGCCAGTTTTCTATATTTAAACACCGATAAAGTTCTGAGGCAGGAAAACGAGAAACTACTCTTGCGCTACTATGCTAAAGTGCTCAACGAGGAGCTTTCAACGCAAGATTTGTTTGAAGAATTGGAAACTGTTGAGGAGAATTTTGAGCATTGCAGGATTTTCGGATTGATTCACGCCGCTATGATATTTCCTTACGTAATCATGAATGGGTCTGATTCTCTCGTCTTTAATGATCCGAAAACTTATGCCAAGCTTAACGATGTTAACAGATCTGATGTTGTTCTGTGCACTGCGAGCTTTGATCATATCTATAGAAAGAGGATACTTGATGTTGTTGAAGAATTTATAGAAAGATTTATTATGTGCAATTGAACAATTTTAATATTTTATTTGTATTTCATTAATGAGAAAGACTGTAAACATGATGATTAAAATTTCAATAAACTTTTTTTTAAGAAATGAGGGTTTAATTTTATAATGTAAGGCCCTTTGTGACAAGGAGACGTATATCGATATAGAGCGAGGGAAGTAAGTACCTATCTGACAAATAGTTGCTTTGGGAAAAGTACAAATTATGTTTTCATTCAAATTAAGCTTTATCAATACGATGCAATTAGTTTTATTAAATACGTTAGAGTGATGGGCAAACTGCGGCCCGCGGGCAATCTCCGGCCCAGGAACGATTGCAATCTGGACCGCGACCCAGAAGCAGATAACAATAATAACATAAATCACGAAACAAAAATTCAACAAGTGCCGCTCGCATTGAGTGTCTCCGAAATCCACCGAAACCGAGTTCTCTGGCCTTCTTTACTACATTAAATTGAGATTATTAAGCTGTAGTAATGCGTTTGAGAGAGTGTGGAACTTAAGAAAGGAGATTCAAGGCTTTCTGACGATACATGGCAAATGGAATAAGTTAAAAATAATCTCTGACAAAAATTGGCTTGCGGATTTCGCATTTTTTACGAATCTCCATTCACACCTGAATAAACTTAATAAAAGGCTTCAGGGCAAGAATCAATTGTTGAGTGAAATTTGGCGACATTTAAAAGCTTTCAAATTACAGCTTCAATTATTTTGCAGCTGTATGGTGAAAAAATACCTTACACACTTTCAGAGGCTGAGCAGCATGTAACTATTCTCAGATGAAAAATCAAAGGGATTCACTGAACAACTAAAAAGACTGCACAAGGAATTTGAGAAAAGATTTCAAGATTTTAAGAAAGTTGAGCCGTGACTAAATATTTTTTCGATGACTTTTAATGTCAACGTCTGTGAAGTTCCTGCTCGCCTTCAACTTAAACTCATTGAGATGCAGTGCAATACTCACTTGAAGCAACTATTCCAGATAACCACCAAGTTGGAATTTTATGGAAGTCCTTATCCAAAGCACAATACCCTAATATAGTTGCTCACGTCCAAAAAATAATATCGATGTTCGCCTCATCTTGTTTGTGCGAACAAACATCTCTTAATATGAAAATTAGAAAAAAATGTATTCGCAACAGGCTTACAGGCGACCACCTTTTCTCATTGTTAAAAGTATCGGCATCGCAAATGGAGCATGCTCATGATGAGATTATGGATAAAAAAAAGCAGTAGGTATGATATGTCACGTGTCCCCACATGGACTATCGCCGCCGTAGCTGGAAATTCGCAGCAAACGTAAATAGTATACTTACATTAATAAATCTGTGTTCCTATTTTATAGATCACTTGCAATTTGAAAATCTCCAGTTCATATCATTTAATTTTGTATAAATAAGATATCTTTCAATATTGTTGAAACCTATGAGTCAATACTCATTTTATTTCGGAAAATACACTTATTTTTATTTCAATAAAGAATTACATTATAGCTAAAAACTCAAAAACCTGGGCCCCCATAGATTCTGTTTGTAAATATTGGCCCGCGTAGGAAAAAGTTTGCACATCTCTGCATTAGGATGATGTTAAAATAACTACATCACAGAATTTTAATTTTTAACTTTTTTGGAATCTAATTTAACTATCTAGAATATAATTAATACATAGGTCACACTGAAAGTTTCTGTATCGTCCACGTACATATTTTTAAAAAAAATCCAACATTTGAAAATGGAACTCTTCGGGTGTAGGATAAATTGCTTTGTTTCATCTAACTGTTATTATTTTTTCATTTTGACGTCATTTTAAAGTTTGCATGTCTGCCTTACGATGGATTTAACTCATAAAATTTTTCGCTGTATGATTTTCTACGATTATAAGTGTAATTTGACGGGTCAGCAGAGATTTGCTCGGCTTCAAACTGTTTTTGGCAATGAAGTACAATCAAGGCGACAATTTCTAGCTGGTTTGCAGGATTCAAACGCAGTAGTGTCAAAGGTCGCTCCTCTGCCACTGTCAACAACAAAAACATCGAAACTTTGCGCCGTATGATCGAAACAGACTGACGTGGGACCATGCGATTCGGGCATCCTTAGGCATAGGCATTGATTATATAATATAGAGTATTCGATTGCCCAATGCCGTACTACGTTCTAGCAGCTACGATTTTTACTACGAAACACAAGGTGTAGATGGCACTCATAGTTCCAAAAATTGATTACTCTTCTCTTAAGTTCAGTTCGTAGGTGGCGTTTTAAACATGTCAATATCTATCTGAAAATAAAATTATAATATAATAAAAAATGAGTTTTGAAATCATATCTCTTATTATTTTAATATTATTTATAAAATGTCATTTTTTTACTTGGTATACAGGTTTCAATATATAATAAATACGCAATTTGATTTTCAAATGGTGCCAATACATGGCAAACTAATCTCTCGTCATTAATTATATTGCTAGAATCGCGCGAAAGCGATCTCCTTTATACAGAGCTATAACAGTAAGCGTAATCTCGGGTGGCAAGGCGCGGCGGGTATAGGGCGCAAGGGAAGTGAGCAGAGGGGTTCGTAACGACAAACGCCTGTGGTTATCGTTACGCGAGTGGGAGTTGTCAAATTTCTCGAACCTTTGAATATCTCCATCGTTCGATGGGAAGTACAACGATGCCTGCGCTGTGTTTTTTAGTTTTTTCCAACAATAATACCTAATTTCCTTACGTTTAGGTGAGTCGACGATGTGAGTGTGTGGTGGTAAATTGTACAAATAAGTCTTAGATAATCAGGCCAGGGCATGTTTTAACATGTCTATTTGTGGATTTTATTGAATAGAAAATACAAAATCTTATGAACAAACTTAAAATTGACTTGGAAAATTGACTAGGAAGGTTAAAAAGATATCAATTTCAATAAACCGTTTCCAATAACATTTCTTTTGAAATATGTTTTCCATCTCATTTATTGTATTATTTATTGTTAGATCTCGACAATTGTTAGATCTCGAATTCTTTCATCGTATTGCTCCAAACAGATTTTCTAATCCATCTTGAGTTAATCGACAAGTAAATAAATAATCAATATTGTGTTTTCAAATAATCTTGTAAACGGAAAACTGATCTTACAGTGATTTGGAAGCATTTTGGAAATTTCACTGAATTAGTAAAATATTTTGCATTAGTCCTCTGAATGGCCTTCATTGTTGAAAAAAAAAGACAGAGGTGTTGTGGGACACCCGATAGGAGCGAATCTCTTAACTAATTTAATTTTTATTCAAAAGTCATTTCTTAACGGCGGTGCCATCTGCCATTATCGGACGTGCCAAGTACTGATTATAACGGTATCTATTCTAGTTTCGCTACAGTCCACAGCGAGAGAGCGTCAATAATAATAGCACGAATCCAATTTAATGCCTAGTATTGAAGAAGCGGGGAAGGGTTGTGAAGCGGGGGTTGGGAAGCGGGGGGAGGCGGGGGGAGGCCGGGAAGGGGTGAGGGCGGTGAGGA
>JAOPUG010000192.1:4216628-4227861 GCA_027564375.1 Micropterix facetella
TCATAAATAAAGATTTTGTAATATTTTCGATTTTTATTTTTAGATAGCTTGCGACCCCCCGAGGGTCGCGACCCACCGGTTGAAAAACACTGAGCTAAAGGGTTCGTACGCACATACACCGGCACCATCGGGTGGCTGCAATACCATCAGCCGCCGACTCCAGAAAATACAAAGAATTAGAACGTCCGTGAACTGACAGCATCCGATAATTAAGAACCGAACCATAAATACTGAGTAATCAAGTATTAATGTATTCATTGTCAATCTGACTGTTGCCTGAGAGGCTGTGGCTTCGACTGTCACAGACGATTGACGGCGAGACCAATAAAGTCGGCAGTAAAAAACGCCATCAAGGAAAAAGTAAAAGTTACTCACTTCGAAGCGTCGAAGAAATCGAGAGTCAAGCGCGGCATTGACCTCACGTCTTTTTTATAATATAATAATTTTAAAAGAGACACTGGAATTAGGCACGAAGACGACATTAGCAAAAAATAACGTGAATAAAGTCGTCAATAACTGGATTATATATCACATTCATATTATTTATTGCCAATTGTGTAAATTGGACAATGTTGACATGCATCTTAAATTAGTGGCTGAATACAATTACTGGTTAACTATACAGACACTCTTACCAATAAACGAGGTGTAAAAATTATACCTCTGTTATGGCTCTTTTACACGAGGCCAATTGCTGAAACAATCCACTAAGCCAAGACAATAAGCCATTGATTAGAAATCGTTCTATTCAACGGACTGGATTGATCAATGGCTTGAGGACTATTCAATGCAGTGGACTGTCTCTGTTTACACAATGCCAATAATGTATTGGCTTAGTGGATTGTCTCAGCAATTGGCCTCGTGTAAAACCAGCAGTATACTTACCAAGTATTTATCAAAAGTATGCCCAATAAACGTTATCGCTGCATGCGTTACACTGCCGATATAACTCCGTTATACCAGCTCCCGGATAGGTTTAGCGGCGTTATGACGAAGTTATAACACAAAATGGCCGTCGAGTCAAACAGATGCGTAATATGTTAATTTATGAACTGAAAATAGGAGGTCCGGTATTATTTCGAAGCCAAAAGAAAGCGTTCAAAATTACATTTAAACTGCAAAACTGCAAAAATCCGAAACTAAAAGAAAAAGTGACGTTTGCCTAGCCACGCCTATTATCAAATAAGACTTGCCATTCCCAAAATATAGCTTGTCTATGATTTCATGGCAGTTTAATCATAATCATAAATTCGTTTATTGGTCACGATTTTACAGCTCCGTTTTAACTCGGTTATGCCGAATATAACAATTCTGGGTTATTGGTTTGTTCTTTAGAATTAATACAAAAGATTGTGTCTAAACAACTATATGTATGGTTTTGAAGACTATATACTTGATTTGATTTGATATGAGGTACATTTTTATTGGTAACGCTGATAGGTAAAATTTTCCGCTCTGCCATGTTTATAACTTTTTTAATCTATGAGGCACGTCCAGAAAGTAAAAGTCTTTTATGCTCGCGGGGATTTTTCTTCAACAAACACTGCAACACTGCGTTCAATATCAGTGTGTTGGGAGTAGAGTGCAAGTTCGTTTGTCTCATTCGGTTGAAAACTCTTGTTATAAGCGTCTTGAAATGAGCGTCTCGTTACCGAATCCCGCCAGCTGCGATTTGAGGATCGTAATACGATTATATCTCGCGGTGGAAAACGGGCCGTTCCAGATTTTTAACGAAATAAAAACGGATGGGGCTACTTCCCCTCTGAACAGTCACAGTACAGTTCATGACTATACTCTGATTATAATACAAGGTTCTTAACGGTTCCGTGTAGCCTGGGCTATGATGGCCGTTATGTAAACTTGGTCGGCTTAGCTCGCGGGGCAGCTCCTATCCGAGAGCCTCCTCAAAGAGGGACGAATCTGATGAACCCGCTGTGCAGTGGACCCGGGGACGGAAACTCGGGCAGAACTGGACAGCTGGCGCACGGGGCGGGCAAACAGGCCGTGTTGTCATTGACCCATACCCGGAGGGGTTTAGAAGTGTATGCTCTTAAGAAAGCGGGGGTAAGTAGGTACCTCAAGCTGTCTACCCTTAGAAGCGATACGTGGGCCACCCGATCTTGGGTGGTAGTTGCCGAGCAAAGGATGCCCCGTATCCGCGATAATTCCAGTGAGGAATTGCCGCTCGCTTGATGTAGAGGACCGCGCAAGCGACCTCGAACCCGCAACCAGATGGGTGGTCGGAGGAATCCGACAAAATCTGGGAATCAGGGCGTGAGGGTATCCGGGGTGGACCGCCGCGCCCGCGTAGGCACGTGGGCGGTGGGCAGCGCGCACGTCCTGCTGGGCGTACGCGCTATCAGATATTGATAGGTGAAGACTTTGTGAGGCGCGGGAGGATATTTCTACCTTCGTCAATAAAATCTTCCGCCACCTCCGCCCCGCGAGGCGTCGCACGCGGCGACGGCGGCATAAAATGATATTTGCCTGCGACCAATCCATCTGTTTAGACAACAAATGGGGTCTAATGGAGTCGTGCCGCGAGGGTCTTAATGGCAAACTCTGCCTTAACGGTCGGCCCAATTCACGACTCAACACCTATCCGGCAGTCTCCTCGAGGAGGGATGAAGCCGGTGAACCCGCTGTGCATGGCGGCTGATCTGGGGGAAGACCTCGGGCGACCCTGGATGTCTAAGCACCAGGTTCGCCCATAGCAGTTGACAACTTCAACTGCTTAGACAAAAATAACGAGTTCAGAATGTAATCATATGGGCCGAAGTTTGACAAACCCTTGGGGTTTCCCCCTGCCAAGGTGTAACTTTAAATTTCGTTTAAAATTTACAATGTATTCAATTTTTAGTGCCATTATACCTATACAAGTTGCAGTTTTTCTCGCTTTTTACATTTTATTATTTTTATTTAATTACTTGTAAATAATGACTGTCTGTCAAAAAAAATCACCTCAAGTAAATGAGTCGACTGCAAGGCCTCGTGTGAATAGAGAGGCCTCGAGTGGAGAAGAAAAAAAACGATAGACAAAATGTAGCTTTATAATTAGCGGTTCGACATCATTGCTTTCATTTTTACCTGCTTTGTTCATTCCTTGCACATAGTGGGCCTTCTCTTTTTCTTTAAGTACCATGTGTAGGCGACCATGACTGCTATTCTCACTTTCCCTTTTTTTAATCCCTGTGTTGGGGCTGTTTTAAGGTTTTCTGAGCCCAGTATCACTGCGACCATCTCTGGTCTATTGTAATCGCCACTTACTATACATTCGTGCTTAGCTTCGAGTTAGTGAAGAACCGCAATAAGCTTTTGGCACTGTATTGTTTTACATCTTCAAGTTGGAGGTAGTAGTTACTTAAATGGGTGTTTCTTTTACGCTTCAGTGTACCACATTCGTACATAATGTGCAGGGGAGTTTTGTCTGCTATTTGGCAGAGCCTGCACACTCTAGTATCCAGGAGCTTGAGGTTGAATATGTGTTTATTCATGCCACAGTGTCCTGTGAGCGCTTTCACCAGTATGCGTAGTTCTTCTTACTTAGCGCTAAAGCCTCGTGGACAGTCTTACGATCGTAAACTTTAATTAATTAGCATTTTGGAATTATTCAAGCGTGGCGTGCTGTGCTAGTGGTTAAAGTATTGTTATAAACAGATGTTTTTAAGCGTATTTGGTTTGCTAGACTTTTTGGTACGCCACAACATGGTTCAGGACCGTACTCACCTCCATTGCCTACAAGTCAGAACCGATCTTTTTCGCGAGTTCTCAGCATTCTCAAATTGAGACACGATGTGTATTGATGGAAATCGCCGCGTTTAGTACGTTTGTAAGTATATGTAGCTTTAAATGTCATGCTTTGTTGTAAGTGAGATATTATTCCGTGCTTTTTGAAAGGCTTCCATATCGTGGATCGCCAACTATTGGTTTATGATAATTCTTTGCTAATATTATGAATTGAAACAGAGGAGCAGCGATAAGGAAATGGATCAATGAAACTAGAACATTATTCATTGCATCTTTTTAATAATATACTGGGGATATACATTTTAGGATTCCGTACCAAAGCGTACAAAAGGAACCCAGTTGATGATGCTTCTTTGTCAGTTTGTATGTTGACATCGATTATATCTGCTGGTTTTAGAGCCCTATTTCACCGGGACACCACAGCGCAACAAGTAATGCCACCAACAATATATATAAAGCTCTATGGAGGTATGCGCAACTAATTTGGTGGCACAACCAGCATCAACGCGTGCACAAAATAATACTAGTTTCGCAATCACTATATTTATATCGCTGTGTGGTATCTCACTTACTCAGCCACCAGTTGCGCTACCACTTACGTACGTACGCTACGATTTTCGTAGCAAAAAATGGATAATTTCGATACAGAAAGGTTTATTATCGGAATACAAAGTAGAGCATCAATTTGGGATAGTTCCTCGCATGATTATTCTAATAAAGACTTGAAAAAGAAATGATGGGAGGAAGTTGTGGATTTATTTGTTGACAAATTATTTATTGTTGACAATTTATATGTTGACGAATTGTCCTTTCGTAGGGCGATCGCCTACAAAAGTATGAACCAACCACTGTTTTTTTTCCTTTTATTTAACTTTCTTTTACACCGTACGTTCAGCTAAGTGCTATTTCTTCCATTTTGAAACTGTGACGATTCTGGCGTCTGCTCAGGTGTCTCTCCGGTGTCTCTCTGGTGTTTCTCTGGTGTCTCGGTGAGACACTACGGTTGCGCGACTGGTTACGCCATCGTGGAGTCTCGGTGAAATAGGGTCCTTAATGTTAGCGATTTGAAAGACACAGTCATAGAACCTGCCACACTTTGATCCAAGAATATTTATGTACCGCATTTTGTACATGAATACCACTAGAAGCTGGCAAAATCGTTGTGCAGCGAGCATTTTACAGTAACGGCAAAAAATCTTAAAGCATCTACTACACTTTCGTCTGAAGTTCCTTGCCGAAGTACTCGGCCAAGTATGAGGAGCGTCATCACACACTCGCTCAACTTTGCGAGGAACTTAGTCGTTCACACGCTGGGCAAAATGGATTACGTGTAGGTGGCAGCAGCGGTGCACTGTGCACTCTCAACTATTTTAACTATGTGCATACATTTCATAGATTAAAAAAAAATGTAGAGAAAAAGGGGATGGTGGATGCTTTCAATTTCTTGTTCTATTGAACAAGGTATATTTTTATACGGACTCCAGGCTCGAGCGAGAGCCCGCGCGGACGATGTACATTGTTCTCAGTTGAAGTGCAATCATAAACATTGTTGGAAGTTTGGAAACTAGCACAGGAAAATTACTGACGTACCTTGCTCAACCGCAAAACTCTTTTAGAATGTAAGTCACATCTAATTTTAGTCAAGTTATTTTTATTACCACATATTAAATTGAATAGATGACGTTCAACTGCAATAGAAAGGCGGCAATGCTTTTTATAACCATAGATTGATTTGACAACCGACTGGTGACGCTTATGAGCAAGATCGGAAAACTGGAGTAGGCTAACAAAAGTAGGTGAGCTTGTCTAGCAGAAAGCTAGCGGTAGAAACTCCTCCCTTACGGTATTAAGTTATTCATGGCGATGCTATCGACAAGTCACCTATCTGCTATGTAAGTCCTACGTATAATGTTCCCACCGAAATTATCTGCGATCTACACTTTGAAATAAACTATTACTGTAAATCATGCTGCCTTAAACATTGGTCTTTAATTAACTTAACGCCGCACAGTGGGATATTTAAAGATCTGTGGTCATTTATTTATTTATTTATTCACCTAATACTAATCAACAGCACAGAAAAACCAATACTTGAAAAGTAACATTTAAAAAATATCAACTAGTAACTATTCAAATAGAATGTCGCGTAAAATACTGGTTATCATACAATAATAAATAGTTAATTCCCTGTAATTTAAGCAGATGCGGACTGGCGGTAAATATCTAAATCAGGTGCCATCGGTTAATGTCATTTAAGCGCCGCAAAGCACGCGCCACCAAGTCCACCTCGTAAGGTTAGTGCGCGTGAACGGCTCCGCGAAAAGATGGTGCGATCGAGCACGAAGATAATTATTAGGCATGGAAAGATACACATTAGCTAGTAAGCTAAGGTTATCAGTTTTACCTCGAATCAGATAAAACATATAGGACATTGTCAGCATTGACAGTGGACATTGACTTGCTTATTTTTTGACTAGCTCCAGAATATTTACCTGAAAAATTGGAAACTTGCAATCAATGCCATTGAAAATGGAAATTTACAAACAAAGTTAGGTCACTACCTTAGATAATATTAGATCTTTACTTATGAAGTTGTCGTTCTGTAAAGGAAATTTCAGACTAGAAAATTAGAATGAGTTTTGCTATTTTAGTAGGAGTTGGTTAAAACCTCTACTTTAGAAGTCTCGTGGAAAGCAATCAATGGATGTTTTGAAGCAATTTTTCACTGCTTCTTCGGCGTTTTTTTCTCCTATAAAAGTTATCCAAGCTCTAAAGAAAGTGAAAGTCTATTGCAGCAAGGGCTGGTCAATACGGTGAGGAACGAAGAGTTTTTAGTCTCGAATACTGCAAGTTTGCGACCGTTTGCTGTGAAGTGTGTAGTCGTGCGTAGTTGTGCAGAAGCATCGGCGAAGGAGGATTGACCGGACGATCGGTTGTTTAATCACCGAGCTTCTTCATCATTGTTTACAGTTCTTGAAAGTACACATGGGCCAAACCGCAAGAATCTCTAATGGATGACATCGGCACTGGACCTAATCTTAAACGCAACGCCACTAAACGCCTCTATTCGATTTTGTGTCTAAACGACTACGTTTTGAAGCTGCAAGTCGCATATCATACTTTGATGACGAAACGAAGCTGCGCTTGAGATTGTAATAATGTGGAGGTTTTTTTTGGATTACTTTAAATATAAAAATCAAATTAAAAAATAAACGATTGTAAGTTTAAAACTCTAGTCAGGCTATTAATTTCGTAAAAAAAATATTGCCACTGAAAATTGAGAGCATTTCGATGCCAACATTTTTAGGGGGGTCATTTGTGCTATTTTCTGTAGAAAACCCGGTCTTTATAATTTATTTTTCTACCTACAGTATTTTTTCAGCCCAATAATTAATTTTGTCGCGTCGCACTAGACGTTAAATATGGAACCTTTTTAATTTTGTGATTAGTCCGCGTCTTAAAACTAATTTGAATTTGGAATTTCAATTCAAACCGAAGTTATTCAAGTTCAAAACGGCCAGTGTGCACAAACTGCAATTACATAGATAAAGATCTAATTATTGTGGACTATAGAGATCATTATTAGAGAACATGGAAAACATATTTAATTTTCAAAAGTTTTTATAGCACATTACAGTGGGATATTATTTGTACTCAATTCTATCCTTCTAAGAAAAAATTCTTAAAGTAACACTTTTGCCAAAAAATATTTGAAATATTATACTTTCAATCAATGAAAAAAAATGCGATTGCTTTGCCTAGGAATTGTTACGAAATTCGTTTTCTAGACGAATTGAGGGAGGCGTAATGACATTGAGAAAAGATCAGATTTGGCAAATTGACCATCGCGATGGTCAGAAGCAGAATAGCAGGAAAGGTCCATCGGCAACTTTGGCCCGTCCCGGATTTGGTACCCCTGAATTATCCAAAATGGCTTAAAACCCTTTCCAACAAATTTCGCTATGCTTATGTAATACCCATATAACCAAATTGCCATACATATTGGTCGTGCCTATATACCATGCTTGTCATACCTATTTGTCATATCCCCCTACAGGGCAAGTAAACCAATATGCACCTGTAGCAGCACCTGGTGGTGCTTAGGGTCGCCCAGGGAGGATGCATACCAAATTTGGTTAACATCGGACTGCGAAAAGGCTTCAGATATACGGACAAACAAACAAACGCACAAAGGCACAACATGCATCAGACTATAATATAGTCCGTCCTACATAATACTACGGTCGGACAAAAATACATATACTCGAATCTATCATGCCTGTATTTATGTTTTTTTCTTAGGAGAGCAGAATTGTGTTGCTGATAAATATGTGCATCGTGCATAGTAATACGGTTGAAGGACACATCAAATCTCACTTGATGGACTCTCACAAAATATTTATATTGCGCGCTGTGTCTCCAGATGACGTCACAAACTTTCATCGATCGGACAAATGATTTGTCAAACAAATTATTGGCGAGTATAGCGCGGCGCGGAAAACAAACACTTAGTGACCACGAACAAGTAGTTTGCTCAAATAGCATCATAGACATTTACAAGAATACTAGGTACTTATTTCGTATTTTGAGTATTTTAATTATATTCCACAAGATATCAAATCCATGCAGCAACCAGGTTTCAAGCATGCCTTAAAGCACAGGCTCACAAACAAATGCTATTACAGATTAAACGATATTTTACCCGAATGACTAATATTACAACGTATTATTATTGCACCTATTAGACATTTTAAACCTATCTTTTTTTCATTCTCGTTTATTTTCTGACAAACTGTATCTATATAATATAATTAATTCACGATGACATTTTAGATCAAATACAAATAGACTTTTACATAATATCTAGTAACGGAAATTTTGCTATAATAATATCTATGTAGATATTAGTTGTGATTATAATTATTCTTCTTATTAATATGTTGAAACTTTTATCTTTTTCGGATTTATCTTGCTTTTACTTCTCTTTTTTTCACCAACTACTATGACACTGCAAAACTCATTATAATTTTGATTTTTTGGCCCGTCCGTAGTATTACTTAGGACGGGTCATACAGTCTGATGCATGATGTGCATTGTGCGTTTGTTTGTCCGTATGTCCGAAGACTTCTCGTGGACCTATCTTCGCCAAAATTGATATACGGCCTTTCTGTGTGACCCTAAGCACTATCAGATGGCAGCAAATTCGATCCGAGTCCTGTAGGTCCTGCTGCAAGTGCATCCTGGTTTCATTGGCCTGGAGGAGGATCTGATCAATAGGTAGAGCAAGCATAGCGCATATAGGTATTTTTGGAATCCTGGTGACGAGAGAAACTTGCTGGAATAGGTTTAAAGCCATTTAGGTGCTATTGCAGATTTATCCTGGGTTACTTGGCCTGGCGGAGGATCGACCAATAGGTAGACCAAGCATAGAGTAATGTGGAAACTTGTTGGAATAGGTTTTACGTCATTTTGGATAAATCAGGGATTACCAATCACGGAAGGGGCCAAAGTTGCTGATGTATATCGCTACTTTTCCTGTTATTGTTGTATATTTTGGTAGTTATTATGTTTTAGTCTCCTATATGTCTATATACAATATATATTAATGTATATATGCGTACACTACGAATTAAGCAAAAGTTTATTCAATTGTAGAACATATTGTACCATATAAATAAGATAAAACAAATTTACCGCGTGAGATTTGTATAGCACCCGACGTTTCGGCGATGTTGCAACCGCTGTTGTCCATGGTAGCGTAATTGCTGTCAATCATCCATCCGCTGTTCTGCGGGTAGGCGTCAAACTGCTGCAGTTACTACGCAGATTATAATGTTGGTGAAGGGGCGGGTTCGGCGGACGCGAGTTTTGAGAATCCGCCGTGCACACAGCACTCACTCTATCTTTTATGAAGAGGGTTCTTTTAAGGAGAGGAAGATGGTACATTTTAAGAAGAGCGTTCCACATAGTAGAGAGTTTGAAACCGTTGTCTTTATTGAAGTTCGGGGTTCTTATTTCAATGGCTTCCCGGATCATGGGGGGAAAGTGAAATTGTTCATTGGATAGCACAATGGGATTTTGAAACTGCACCCAGTGGTTAGTTGCGCTGTCCAATTTATATTTGCCGATCGTAGATTTTTCTCGCAGAACGTTTTTAACAGCTTTAGTGTTCCGTCAGTCAAGAGGCTGTGGGCTGTTTCGTTTGTCTAACGTAGGCTAATCCACAGATGCATTCGATTTTATACACACCTGAAGTTTGTAGTGGTATTACATCCTTTAAAGACCTCAGATATTTTGCGTCGGTTTGAAGATCGGTTTTATATTAAATTTGTTTAGTATCTTACTTATTCGATCTGTCACGCCCTTGACGTATGAGTGCTCGTGATCTGCTCGGTTTCGGAGTTTCGTCTGTATTGGATCGTGTGCATGTCTCGTGATATTTTCCGTAACCATTTTTCTCGTTTCACGAGCGACGTTTTTTTCACTGAGCGTAGATGGTAGGGATGGTTGTGAGAGCTGGCATGCAAATATCTGTCCATTTCCTTATACTTTTCTTATGTTTTTTAATTTTAAAATGTCAATACTTCACCCAACCCGTGATATTTTCCGTAACTATTTTTCGTAAGGGCATCATTGACATGTTTCATCTCCTGCGGAAAATGACCAAGCGCTCGATTCACGACCGACGTTTTTCACTGAACCTCTATGGTAGGGATGATGGTGTCAGCTGGCATGCAAATATATGTCCGTATGTGTGAGCTTCCGATATATAGGTAAACTGTATAGTAGTACCTGTAGTACCCATTGAATTTGTACGGACTCCTTACAGTTCTCATTAAATACATTATTGTTATTAGTATTATTACTCGATAGCGCGGTCATTAAGTTTTCTAAAATAGTAAAAAATCTAGGAATACTCATTGATGTACATTTTTCTTGGCAGACTCAAGACACAGAAGTCAGTAAATGCATCTAAATGAGTTTTCACAGCCTTCGGCGGTTATAGAGGTTCCTTTTAGTGGGAGTCAAAGCAAATATTAGTTCAGACTATCTTACATCCAATATTGAACTACGCTGATGTTTGCTACCTAGATGCAAAGGAGAGTATTTTGGTCATACTCGACCGCCTTCAAAATACTTGCATACATTTGACCTCTTTATTTAATTTATTTTATTTGCAGCTGTCAATAGACAAAATAGACAACAACTCCTTATGTAATAAAAATACAAACGCTGCAAATTAGGTGTATTCTCAGAATATCTCCTAACCAGGATATCTCTTAACCTTAATCTGGGACACACATATTATTGGTACCACCATTTATTGAAATTAAATGAAAATAATCAAAATCAAATCTCGCTATCAAAAAATAAATCGCAATCAAAATAATCAACGTCAGATATCACGATAAAAAAATATTAAAAAAAGAAATAAAAAACAATAATGTTAATTCAGAGAATATACATTGTTATAATATGTTATAAT
>JAOPUG010000192.1:4236548-4247339 GCA_027564375.1 Micropterix facetella
TGTAAGCTAGTCCTCAAGTAAAAGCATGTTTAGGAGGTTGCTTTCGAGCATACAAAATCCCTTTATTGATGCGGAAACATTTGGTTTGAAGCAATGTGTTTTTTCTAATTTGCGTCACACTTGTTTGTTTCGCAAAGCAGTAACTGTGAAAAATCGGTTTTCCAATCTTGTATTTTGAACCTAGTTTTAAAACTATTAAAATTTCACCATTTATCAAGTGTTGCTTAACTATGCCACAAGCTATCTTGTAAGCGATTAGAATTTTAGCCGATAGATGGCAATCGAAAATTCTTGAATATTTCTGTGTTAGAATCTGATGCCCTATAGAATATATTCTCCTAATACTGCGTAAGAGAAGTTTCAATGGAGTGAAAATGGTACACCGATAGACAGACAGACAAGAAACACACCACCCTCATCTAGCCGCCAGCCAAAATACAACCACAAAATTTCTGTTCTTTAGATACCTAGGAATAAAATGTATTACCAAGAAATTTACAGTTTTTTCACTTTTACTGCTTAAAACGGTTCTAACGGTAGAAATAACAAAAAGAAAATTGGTTAGCCATAATGAGACGCGTAAAATGATGTACGTGTCGCCTGGTGTTAATTTATCTGTTTAGGCAAAAATAATGAGAAGTCAGAATGTAATCATATAGTCCGAAGTTTGACAAACCCTTTGGTTTTCTCCTTGCCAAGTTTCCCTATTCAAAATTAAACCTTACCATATGCTAATAGAGTTTGATTTTGAATAGATATATTTGAGAAAATGTTGTTGTCCACTGTACATTTTCTTTTTTTTTTTTAATAAAAATACTTACCATAATCTTTCTTTTTTTTCGAACTTGTCAAAATTAGGTATGAGTAGGCAGCAAATTTGTCGCCAAGCTGATGTTTTCAATGGCTTATTTTTATAATCGTTTGAAGTTTTGTCCCAAAGGACAACTCTTACATAGACTATTGGGATAAGATCTTCAGGATTTATTTATCTCTTCCTCCATTATTTCAATCAACAAACTTGCCCACTACAAAAACGCAGCGAGCAGCAGGAAGATAGTTTTCGGGGCCCGACATCCAACAAATGTGAACACCGCCATACAAATTCACACGCAAGCGTGGTCCAACACAATCTGTAATCGGGCATGCGGCGCTGGCTAACTATCCGACTAAACTTATCAGAGCCGACAAAAAAACGGTGTCGGTTAAATGTGAACAGCTCCGTACAAAATATTCTGCCACTAGAGCACCCGTTATTTTTTCTAGAGCGATATCCGACAAGTTGGAACGGGAAGTAACATAAATAATTTGGTGGGTATGTTGTCAAACAATGGATAAAATATATGAAGGTAACACTGCCCATTTAATTTACTACTAATCTATGCGAAATATTGCACTAAATTCCTGCAAAAATCTGTTATTTCATATAAATTAGTAATAAACATTAGTTACTTATAGCAGCTGGAAATACCACACCTAGAAAAACTTTTCGACTCATATTTTGGCCCATCAAAAAGACAAAACTACTTTGACAAGTTCTCACAGATACTAAGTCGCTTCAAGGGACAGTCAAAAGTAATCAGCGTTGCCAACTAAATTGTTTATGTTATACTATAAATTATTAAATAAATAAGTTATGTTTTTTTCATTCTTTCTTTTATGTTAACTTTATATTTACTAACTGGGCAAAGTTAACTTCATTTGGCAAAATTGCCATGTTTGACGGTACTTTTAATATTTGTAGAATTACCCGTCGAGCTGTTTTGAAATGGGGGTTACCCTGTATTGATTAAAATTAAATAACTGCAGGTTCGTGAACATTTCAACTGCAGTACCCTCGAAGGAGCAGAGCTTGAGGACCAAGGAGGTGACGGTACAGCTTTGACGCATTGGGAGAAAAGAATATTTGAGGTGAATATGTTTTACTCTTTCTAAGGATGATTATTATTTCTGTGTTGGGGCTGTTTCAAGGTTTTTATGATCTTTGTATCGCTGCGACCATCTCTGGTCTATTATGATCGCCACCACCTATTCTAAATTTTCGTGATAAGTTTCGTGTCGATTAAGAATAAGGGTGGCGCTCTTCAGGTTGGAGGTAGTAGTTATCCAGTTGGGTGTTTCTTTTACGCATCAGTGGACCACATTCTCACACGAGGTGGACAGAATGTTCGTCTGCAGTTTGGCAGAATGTGTGGAACATGTGTCTGTTCAGGCCACTATGTCCCGTGAGAGCCCTTACCAGCATGCATAAATTGTTCTTATTAGTGCTAAAGCCTGTGGGCAGTCTTACGGTTGTAAGCTTTGATTAGTGCTTTCGAGTGATTCAGTGGTGGTTAAAGGGTTTATATTTACTCGGTGTATTGTCAGGTGTTGTGTATTTAGAACCTCTCATTGTAGCCCCTTTATGCCTTCATGTGAACTCCTGCAGGTAAGGACAGTAGTCCGCTAAGGTCGCGGCTCCACCGTAGTAATCCTCTTCTCCTGCATTTATATCTGCGAGATATCAAAATGCTGGAAAGAGAAAAGACATCAGGTATCAGACGGCATTGGAAAATCACACTAAATCTATGTGGGCTCCCAGGTTACCAATATACACCTACATAAGACTATTTTAAAAGTAAAAGTCTTAAAATACCTGTATGTTTCAACTTACTACTGATTTAAAATCATATTTTTGGCAAGAAACACGTCCCGTTTCCGCTAAAACAAAGTTTTTTTCTTCCAGAATGAAGCTATGACGGGAACGCACACTCCGGGTGCTGTGTTCTCTCCGATAACCCTAGCTCTAATGGAGGACACCGGGTGGTACCGCGCTGACTACTCTTCTGCGGCAGATCTGTCTTGGGGCAAAGATAAAGGTTGTGTGTTCGCTACCAAAAGCTGCAAGGAATGGATCAGCAATAAATCCATCAAGTAAGTACATTCGTGAAGCAACTGAAAATTATTTTAGAGGGTGCAAAGGACCAAGTTGTACTAAAGAAAAAATCCATAATTCTTTGAGTTTTGGATATTTTTATTTGAAAGTTTTGGTTAATATTGCAAATTTACATGAAATGAAAGGCATTTTATTTAAATGCATTTCAGCATACACTTCCAAATCCAAGTAATATCCCTATTCATTTGTAGTAATACCCCTTGCACAGGTAGACATATTTTGGTAGGCTGCAAGGCGGCCTTAGATCAAAGACAGTATACTTACCGCCATAACAACATCCTTGCTGTTATTCGGCGAGGTAACTAGCCTCTCAGTGACTCGTGCCAACAAGGATCTGACAGTACCCTCCAAACCACCAACCAGTGCAGTTTGTGCAGGATGGCTCTAAAGGCAAACATTATTCCACTACAAAGCCTTTCTCAATAATCGACAAAGCTCCAGATTGGGTTCTGGAAGTCGATTCGGTCTATAAGCAGTATCAATTCCTCGAAAGTCTCGGATGCACAGCCCTCTGTCCAGATATAATTCTTTACTCCCTATCTCGGAAGATGGCCCGATATAGGCTTATTGAAGAATTAATTGATCCATGGGGATCAAATATACCGAAAGACCATTAGTACAAATTAAATAAATACCATGATCTCACAAATGCCATCATACGGAACTGCTTCACTGATCACCTTCACGCGGTGAAATTTGCCACTCGCATGGCCTCCCAGTTAAATCTCTGTTTCACCTCTGTAAGGATATTGGTCTCTCCACGAAAATAAATAACTCCTCATAAAATGTATCTATAACCGCGATTTCCGCATCTCAAATTCAATGGCTTCGAAAGGGGAGTGAATGGGTGGTAAGGTGTACGCTCACATGTGGCACGATGGCTGTCCTAAACCTACAACAGCCGGTGTAACAATAGTATTATGATGGGCCCGACTCCGGTCGGTGTATTCCATGGCAGCTCCGTTAGTATTTTTAATTATTTAAAAAGTTGAACTGAGCTGACTGAACTCATTGTTCATTATATCCATCTTTTGGCCTTGATGATAGTGTTGAGCCTGCCGATCAACGCATCACATGGTGCACGAATGTGGACCTGCGGGTTTTGCAAAAACCCAGCAGATTGTTGTTCAAGGAGCCACTGTTGTACCGAAATGAACCTCAGAACATTCACACGAAGAAATATTTGATTTTCAAGGCCTGAGTCCTGCTGGAACATTCCAGCAGGATAATCCAGGACGTCCCTGTTCTGGCTCTGAATTGTTTATATGTCCATGTTATCAATGCTTCTTCTAAGACCTTTTCAAGATACAAGGTCTGATTAACCTTGACACCCTGGTCAATAAAAGCAAAAGTCGAAAGCGACCTTCAGCAGTCAACATGGCCCAAATCATAACAGAAGCTGGTCCATGCTTTCTGACTGATATTCTTTGCTTGCAATTATCATTCGACTTCATTTCTAACCAAACACGGTCATTTCAAGACACGCTGACTAACTACATAGTTGGCTTAATTACTCGTCAGATATTTTCCCAAACAAAATTAACGCTTACTATTGCCTAAGCGTGTATTATCTACCATTGCCCAACCTTAACATCGTCTGCTGTTGGCCGCCATTGTTACTGCTTAAATTTAAATAATAAATACTTTTTTTGATACATTGGAGTCGTGCACAATTTCTGCACGACTCCAATGTATCAGAATACAGAATATTTATTATTTCCATTTACAATTTACAATTTTTAAGAAATGACCAAGTATTAAATTAGTTACTCAGTTGAAATCAGTTGTTTTCAAAGTATTTTAAGCAGGTGCATCCGGATGGATATCTTCAAAATATCAATGTTTTTAATTGCCTTTAATTTATCAGGCAATTTATTAAAAAGTTTAAGTCTTATGTAGAGACTAGTCGCTTGAAATTTGGCCTTACACGGTATGATCGGTTAGAGGTAATGGGTTTTATTATTGCTTTTATGCCAATGTACTTCCTCATGGAATATTGCTGAGCTCTTATTGCAATAGAATTGGCAAAGAGCTTCTTGAGCAAAAATTGCATATACGGTCATTATCCCCAGTGGTTTGTAAGTATTCACGGTGTGAGTGCTGTGAACCAATACCCACTATCACACATATGACTCACGATACAACCTGACTCGATAGTGTAAATAAAATTATATTTTTGTATTCTTGCCAGCGAGGAGGATCATGTCATGTCCAACGGGACATCGATAATATTAAGGTAAACATTATAATGCATGAAAAGTCTTTTTTTACATACTGTCAAATAAATTCCGAGTATTGTTCATTTTGAACCGCAAAGTTTAGAGTCCTGCTACATATATTGTTCAACATTTTTCTCTCCACCATAGTGCGATTATATCGCAAGTAAAGAGGAAAACTTCTCGATTAGATCATGGACTTTTTATTCGGACATACTTTCTCAGTGACAATTGGCGACTGCGAATCTGACCGAAGGAATCTAGCGAGTGGAGTACCCCAAGGTTCAGTATTGGGACCTATATTGTTCAACAACTTTCTTGCCGATCTTTGTAGTAACATTACATCGCAAATCAGCTTCTTTGCTAATGACACAATGTACTTCGGTGACCCTCTGATGAATAAATAACTCGTAACTCCAGACCGACCTCGACAACATCTCTAAATAGACGCAAGAACGGTCGCTCGCTTCGAATAAAGATAAATGTGTAGCTCAAGTTGACGTAGAACGAAATAATCCAAAGTTGAACCACCAGTCATATCCATACATCAATGGGTTTGGTTAAACTCCAGAAGGGCCCGGAGATAGCAGTACATTTGGAGACCTCAAATGGAAGCATCACATCACGGCATTAGTGTACATTACATCAGAGATACCCAAAGTTTTATGCCCCTTAGGCCACTTGCCAATATTTTTTGGTTTCCGTAGACTCCTGCCTGCCTAATATTGAATTTATAAACTTGTTATTTTAATTGTGTTTTTGACAGCTAACACAGAAGTATTTAATCTCGCGTAGAGTTTTGGCGCAATCTATCAACCAGTTTGTTTACACCAGACTGTTAGGTTAGTCGAGCTTGTTGAGTGTGCTTTGCAATTTTCTTCGGAAAGGTCGAAAATAAGTCACATTGACGATCTAGGTGTTGCCTCGGTGGCGTAGTGGTTAGGTTACCTGAGATCTTACATTGTAAGGTTCCGCGTTCGGTTCCCAGCTGGGTCACCATTATCCTTTGGCTAAAATGAACGGAATTGCATTTCATTTTCATTTCTGTTGATCGAATGCCATAACAAGACACACACGTACAGAAATATTACACGTACACATGCATAGAAACACTTCATAGTAGGGTTGGTTGTAAGAGATTGTTGTATGATAATAAACCTGCCCATTGTGAAATTCCACAATAAAGAGGAGAAACAAACAAACAAACAAACAAACACTCAAAATTCCTTCCCGACCTGCTGATGGGAAAACGGTCAACAGACATTGTGGCGTATTCCCGAGGCAGCGGGATATACGCAAATACGCAGCACATACGCGAAGTAGCATCATTTCGACTTAATGCCTGCATAAAACATCAAAATTCGCAGGAAATGACGTCAATATGATATAAAAAAACAGGTGCAGTTATACGTGACTACCTCGGGAATAAGGCCCAATATCTTTTTGACGTTATAATGTGCAGCAAGAAACGGAAAGGGTAGAATTGTGGAACAACAATTGTTGGATAATGAACTTGACAATTAATCATCCGACACATCGACACTTGTACATGATTTTTTGACTAAAACCTAAATAAATGTCTAAATTTAAACCATTTCATGGAAGTTGTTTTCCATAAAGTCCATTAAAGCCATAAACCGTAATTCACAGAGTGAGCTGAAAGCCATATCAGAAAATACCCATTAGAAGTGTTTCCATAACTGGATTGTTCGCTAGCGTAAGTATATCACATCAGATGGGATCTATTTTAAATTTGGATAATAATAATTAAGGCAATACTTTGTGTGTTATTGAACGATTCCTGGTTTTTATTTGACAGAAATATAAGTGTGCTCTATGTCTTTTGGTTTTAGTGTTTCATAGATATATTTCTTCATTACGGGCATGCTGAAGACTGCGGAACACTTTGTTAATATTTGCACGAGTGTTGTTTTTTTTTTTTTGCGACCGATGGCACTTGATCGACACATTCGAAAGCATTTGACGAATCTTTAATCGAATTAAATTTTTATTTTAATTTCATTATGTACATTTTGACGGAATGCCAAAGGACGGAATGAGGAATGAGAAAGGAAAAAAAACTAGGGCCAAAATAAAATGTAAATAGATGACCGCCACTGCGTTTTAAGGTGCAAAGCGGAACCTGAATTTAGGAAAGAAACAAAAAAACTGTACTCACAATTTGAAGAATGAGGAAGGGGAGGGGAGGGGAGTAGGTATCTAAAAATCTATGTCTATCTGTTTTGCCCAGCGGCCAGCTTCTACAAAAATAAAAACTTAAAATTTCAGTAGAATCATTGTTGTTTTTATTCCCATTTAGATTTTACAAAAAGATTACAGGTTTTGGCTTCCGATCTCGCGCCCACTTTCAGAGCCGACGTTTCTTTTTTTTTTATTCTTATAGTTTTTAACACGTTGACCCCCGTAGTACTAAACGTCAATTTATATTGCCAGCCATACATTCATGTGTATCGCCCACCTGAGCTGTGCAGTCTTGTAAAAGAAAAAAAATTCCATTAACCCTGTGAACACCCATAGAAAATTATATATTTTATAATTATTAAATAGTGGCAGATTGTGCATGGCATTTACTACCAATTTCTTAAATAAAATTCGTTTATGATTTTTGGCTTTTACACCCTTTATTATATATGATATTTTAATTTGTCATCAAATGCCCAGCCCTCAGCGGTCTAGCAACTTTCAGGGACCGTAGATTGCGGAAATGATTAAGTATTACCATACACACTGGGCGACGTGGGCCGATAAAACCATCCTTAGGTCGCCCATCTGTGGAATGCGCGGGTGTCAACATTTTAATCTTATTTAATGATCGCAAAAAAAAGTTGCGGGCGGACAATCTCACGCCAACGCTCAGAGACAAATATATTTAAAAGTGATGAAAATTATTGCTGTATGTCAAGGCCATACACAGCTGATGACTACTCCATTCTCGAAAGGATTAAAGACAATTTTGGATTAAATAATGAGATGCCGGAAATATCCCATACTGTCACGATAGGCAACCTTGAAAATCATGATTTTTAAATCGGGAGATAAATTATTACATTTATTCCATAAAACCATGCAAAAATTACACTATTTTATGACTGATTTTATTAATTTGTTAGAATTGATTAGTAAATTGTTAATATTTTTCCGTTATATTGCCACCCTGTAATAGAATCTGACACCTAGTCAAAATATCATTTATAGTAGGGATGGACATTAAAAGTAAAACATTGATGTTACCATCAATACCAACATCTTAAAGCAAACATCAATGCATGTAAAATATCGATAGCAAATCATCGCTATCTAAATCATTTAAATATCGATATTTTCTTTCAAAAAAACATCGTTCGTTGGTTACAGTACGTTGGTTACAGTACGTGGTTACGTTGGTTACAGACTCATTTTGGTTACAGTTCCTTTAAGTTTATCTTCCAATAAAATCAATAATAGGGATGAACACAGTGATATTATATATATTCAACATCGGCCAAAAAAATCTTTAAAAAACTATAGCCTAGGGATGTGCAATGGGACGGTCAAACGATATTCAATAAAAATGTACCTAATATTTTGTTCACAATTTTTGATATACCTTTTGTTGGCATATGGGTTAAAAGAAAATTTAAGGTATAGATAAGGAATATCGATAGAGGAATATCGATTGTGCCAAAAAATCGCTAACGTACCATCGATGTAAAAAACATCGAACATCGATACCTAATCATCGATGTTCTCGATATATCGGACATCGATGTCCATCCTTAATTTATAGATTATAGTTTGGAATACAAGAAAGAACATCTTTATTATGAGTGGAATTTACAGGAATAATCCGGAAACCCCAGTAAACCTTTGAAAATTAAGGTGAAATATGCATCAAAAAATGAATTATTTTACAACCTATTTAATAATTAATAACATTGATAAGCTGTTTATCAAAGCGGTCTAATGAAAAATTTGGTAATATTTAGATCAGTAATATTGTAACATTTTAAAGCAATTAAAATAAAAAATACTGACACAATAACAGCAGGAACATAATTGCAATGCCGAATATTCAGAACATATATCAATAATCAAAAGCATTAAAACTAGCAATCTTAAAATAATCTATAATAACAATAATAATATATAACAATACATATAAAATAATAGTAAAACAAACTAAAATTACCAAAATAACTAAAACAATTTGAGCTGTTATGAAATCAAATAAAAAATTACGCATAATCAAGTGGAATAGAAATTACTCATAAAAATATTACTTAGAAAATAAATTAGTAAATACTATGTCTTGGTAATTATAAATAACATAGAAATTACAAATAATCAAATTCAATAAAAAAAAACCAGTGACATCGTGTAATAATTAAATACATATTATAAAACTATCACAAATATTTTTAAATATTTTGGTGGTGGGGTTATGTTTTACTATCATAAGGATAAGCAGTTAATTTAAATCATCCTAATGTATTTAATAAAACAAAACATTTAACAATTTCCTTGTGATAAAGCTTTATTTGAATGAAAACATAAAAACAACTTTTTGTCAGTGAGTTACCTACTTCTTCCTATAAGAAATGCGGCTAAAGATTCAAGTAATTGCTTACTTTGTGTGTTGAGTAGGGGTGCGAGAACAGCTCCGTGGTGCTCGCGGGTAAAGAAGGAACCCCTGAGGACTTCCTGTTCAGCTCAGCGGCACGCGGTGACTCTTTGCAACCTCGTGAGGCACGATCGACCACTGCCACAACAGTATCAGGTGTGTATAGCTTTGAAATAGTGTATAATTGTGAATAGCAGGATGTGTATACGGCTAGTATTCTGATATCTGTATATCAGATAATAGATATATATCAGATATATATTATAAGACATATATCAGAATAATAGATATTGCATATTGATTTTTGTAAAAACACAATATTTGCGAGGAGGTGCTAACATTTTTGAAAGGTTTTTTTTGCAGTCGCCAGATGGCAGTTGTTATTAATACGCTCTCTAGATTTATACCGGCTAACTCAGCCGATCTTCCAGATCTTCGCGATTACTCGTCGCTTCGTTCAATGTCAGATCCATTGATTAGATTGAGGGTAAAATGTGTCGGGCGTCCGTCACAATGTGTTTACTGGATGATATGGCTTTAGACCATAGATGAGCAGATTTATTGTATGTGACCTACTACGGGCGAACCTTCCACCCCGGAGCGTTTCAACGAACTTTATCGCTATATCACCGCGAAGTGCAGAGACTTGAGGATGTAGACAAGTCTACGTACCAAGCTCCACCACTGCCCATTAGAGTCCAACACCTTGCAGCGAGGCACAGTAAAGTACCACCCTGCGGGCAGCTTCACCCCCTAACTCCCAGATTTAGTCGGATTCCTCCGTTCTCTACCGGGAATTATCGCGGATACGGGGCATCCTTTGCTCGGCAACTACAACCCGAGATTGGATGGCCGACGTATCATTTCTAAGGGAAGGCAGCTTGAGGTACCTACTTACCCCCGCTTTCCTAAGAAGCATACGCTTCTAAACACCTCCGGGTATCAGTCAGTGACAACTTGGCCAGTTTGCCCGCCCCGCGAGCTAGCTGTCCAGTTCTGCCTAAGTTACTGTCCCCGCATCT
>JAOPUG010000192.1:4325966-4336825 GCA_027564375.1 Micropterix facetella
TACAATCACTATAAAGCGATATTTTTGCAAAAAACGAAGTTTTTTTTTAAAGCGAGTAGAGGTTTTTAAAGTGATTCATACGTATCATTCTGTGCTGCGTTTCTCGATCTCGAGAATCCGGCGGTTTGTACCTGACTACAAATAACATCTTTCATGACTAAATTATTTCCCCGAAGCTAATAGTACGTGATTCTAGTGATAAAATGTTGCAAATTCGCTACGTTTTTCTATTTAATATAGCGTTGTGTAGAGGTTTTATCCATCGTGCGTGAGCTTCGTGACGTAATTTGAAGGAAAAAGGCCGATAGTGCCGCGTAATTCCCCTGTAATAAATAATAACAAGAAATTAGTCACGTTATCAGCTTGGGAAATGGATATCTGTATAAACACAAATTATGGGTAAATAAGATTAAGAAAGATGGCATTATGATACATTTCTTGAAAAAGTGACCAAATCCAATTAACATTCTGAGAACATTGTGGTTAAACTGAAATTTCCTCTCACAGATCAAATCAGCTGAAAGTTGATTGCATTTCTTCGTGAACTACTTAATTGAATGCCGCATAAAATACTAGCTATCATAACACATCACTCAATGAGTTCGTAGGATGACATATAGATGGCGCCTCTATCGACAAATCCATATGATTTTTAGAAAGTACCAACCTTCAGACGACGCCTGTCAAAATTTCATGGCAATCTGACGTTTAGTTCACAGGTTAGTGGTTTTAGTGACGCTACTTTTGCAATCTTCAAAACGATGGACGAAAATCTGAATTTCATGTGTTGATAAAACATTGCTTTTTGATTAGAAAAAATGCCATTCAAGCAAAGCAATGGTTTGAATGTGTTATGGGGACTCTTCTCCGTCGAGACAAATGGTAGAGAAGTGGTTTGCTGATTTTAAACGAGGTCGTACAGACACAAATGGAACTGAATGCTCTGGATGTCCAAATTTGGCAATTGTTGCAGAAAACATAAAAAAGTCCACTAAGATACCTGACAGTTGCGTGAGATAGCTGACACCCTGAAGATATCAGAAGGCAGTGTATTCACCATTTTGCACGAACATTTGATCATGAGAAAGCTGTTCGAAATCGGTACCGCATTTGCTCTCAGTGGACCAAAAACGAGTTGATGATTCCGAGCGCTGTTTGGAGCTTTTCAAATAAAAATAAAAAGGATTTTTTCATGCGGTATGTAACAATGGATGAAACCTGGATCCACCACTGCACTCCATAGTCAAATCGGTCATCAGCTGAGTGTACAGCAAAGGATGAAAGCCGTCATAAGCGACCAAAAACGCAAATGTCAGCTGGGTATCGAAATATTAGAGAAGCGCTGGAATGAATGAGACTATGTTGATGAATAAAGTCGAATATTGCCTAAAAGATGTTGTTTTATTAGTCATCCTACGAACGTATTGAGCGATGTGTTATATGAATCAATAATGAATTGCCTGTAATTTGAAGAGATAAGGGTCGACGATCAAAATATCTAGATTTGATGCCATCGAGTTACGCTGCAAAGCACGCACCAACAAGTTCCACCTCATAAGATTAGTGCGCGAGAACTTATTAGGCATGAAAAGATCCACCTTGGCTAGTAACCTAAGGTTATTAATTTTACCTCGAATCAGATTAAAAATATAGCACATCGTCAGCTTACTCTTCTGATACAAGAGAGAATTATAGTCAACCACGCCGCCTGTGATAAATGCAGTCATATACAAAAACGGATAATATGTAACTGCTTGAAGTATAAAAAGTTCAAAAAATATTTTTGTATATTTTCCAGCATGAGGATATAGGTATCTTCATGCGGATTCCAAATAGCTGCATTCGTTTCCATGCAACTTCTAAGAATTGAGTTGAACAATGTCCGAATAACCCGCATGAAATGGTCGAAATCCTCCAACAAGTGGAATAGACGACAAAGACTTGCGTATCATTACTAAGAGTGGACTACAATATTTCTGTAGAGTGGAGATACGACGCGGAGTCAAGGTAAATGGAGTAAACATCAATAATATAAGATATGCAAATGAAACTGTACTAATTGCCAGTAGCATGGAGGAACTCCATCTCCTCATTGACAATGTTACGAGAGTATATCACGAATATGGGTTGAAGATGAAAGCCACAAAGATCAAGTGCATGATAGTCAAGAAGCACTCATCAACACACCTATAGTATACCTCGCGAATAACAGCTAGAACTTCGTCATACCGGTAAGTATATCGTCGTTCATCTAAGGCCGCCTTGCAGTCGGCTAAAATATGTTTAGCTCTGCAAAGAGTATTGCTCCAACAAGCAAGATAGTCAGGAAGCGCCCACAAATACACCTACAGTTACAGATTAAAGAATTCGTCTGGAGACTACTGATAACATGATTTACATTGACTGCAATTTGAACCACAATTGAGATATGAGCGAGAAGATACAAATCCGCACTGAAAAAATCCAGAACTACTAAAGATGTTGAGTAATTCGCATACCTCGAATCATTAATTACCAGCGACAACAACACCAGTGAAGAGGTGAAAGTATGTTTAATGTCTGTAAATAGGTGTTGCTTCTGTCTCAAGTGAAATCAAAGACAACACTACAAGGTACACATTAGCATTTGCGGAGCTACGTATCCGTAGGCCCAATTTTCCAAATAAAATAAAGATAAAATATTAAAAACTCTGACAGATAAAATAAAGATAAAATTCTGTCAGATGAAAAATCAAATATGCCGAAAAAAGGTTGAAAACAAAGGTATATTCAAATGGTATACTTATTTCTTGGCTGAAAGAAAGATTTGAGCATTTAAACAAGAATTGAACAAATTGGATATTTTGAGTCCCAACATTTCAAATAATATAACATTTTAAATAATGTTTCATTAATCAGTGATAAGCCAATTTGACTTCCGCACCAAACTAGAAACCATAAAAGCACTATTTACCACCCAGGCCACACAGTTTACATGTGTTTCATAAACTTTAAGAAAGCTTTCAATAGTGAGACCATATTTATGGATTTCAGACCATTACTCGGTCGAACCCGTCACCCAGAGGCGTTTCAACGAACTTTATCGCTATATCGCCTCGAGATGAGCGTAAGGAACTTGGACATTACATATCCACTATCCAACTACGCCACTGCCCGTTGAAACCAACGCCAAATAGCGAGACATCGGGCAGCAAGCTGCCGGCGGGCCAGCCTCACTCCCTAACTCCCAGATTTAGTCAGATTTCTCCAATCTCCAGTCTGGTCACGGGTTCGAAGTCGCTGGCGCAACCTCTACCTATAGTTATTACGTGGTATTCTGTCACTCGGAAATATCGCAGACCCGTGGCGTCCTTTACTCAGCTTTCACCCGAGATGGGTAGCCATCAAGTCAGTTCTAAGGGTTGGCGACGACAGGTCAACACCTACCTTCGCACTATTAGCAGCATTACTCAACTAGGCTCCCCCGGCTATTCGTCAGTTTAACAAGGCTGGTAAACCGACCAATACATCAACCGTCCAGGGCCGCCTGAGGTGTTACCCCAAGTCCGACCGCAAAGCGGGTTTCACCGAATTAGTCCTTGTTCAGGGAGGCTGCCGGATGGGAGTTGGGAGTGAGACACAATAAGATGGTCAAAATTTTCCAACAAGTGGAGTAGACAACAAAGACTTGGATATCATTACTAATCTCTACTGTCACCAAAGAAAGTTAACCACAAAATTCCTGTAGAGGTGGAAATAAGACGTGGAGTTAGACAGGGTTACGTAATGTAACCTTTAAGGAAGCACTACATACTAAATTGGAGACTATCGAGGTAGTTTGACATTAAAAATAAGCATTACATACAACCAAATGTAGTGCTTATTTAAAAGCACTATGTACATCTGAAACTAGGGTCAAGGTAAATGGCGTAAACATCAACAATATAAAACATGCAAATGATACTGTACTAATAGCTGACAATGTGGAAGAACTATAGCCACTTATTGATAATTTTACAAGAGTATGTCCCGAATATGGGTTGAAGTTGAATACCACAAAGACCAAATTCATGTTAGTAAAACACCCGTGACCACACCTACAGTTACAGCTTACGGAATCCGGCCAGAAAAGACTGATTATATTATTTACTTTGGCTGCAATTTGAATGACAGCTATTAGCAATGAGATAAAAATCCGCGTTGACAAATCCAGAAGTGCATTCTTTAAGACGAAAGAGTATTTTGCAGAAGAAACATCAACCCAAACCAAAAGCTTGAAGTCTTTAAAATGTGAGCTTATCGGAGGATATTAGGTTTATATATGTATAACACCAGGCAACGAGAATGGGCTTGAAATTGCCCAAGCCATTCTTAAAAATATACAAAGTATTCCATACAAGGGGGGGATGGATGTGTAATAGGGGTCGCTTTATCGGCTGGCGAGGTGTAATTCCCTGGTGGCTCTTTGAAATACTTCCACAAAACTACAATTTAATCGCTGAACCAGTCTTTGATAAGAACTTCTGAGCTCTCAAGAAATTGAAATGGAAATTAGGGGCCGTCCATTAACTACACAGGTCTTTTTTTTTTAATTGAACCCCCCTCCCCTTGGTGAGATATGGCGGGAACTCCCCACCCGTCACGTAAGATTTACCCTATAATTGTTAATTGATGAAAATTATTTAATATGTTCATGTATTTTGATTAATACTACTAGTAGTAAAATATATTTGTGTGAATATATTCAATATTTTTTTTTTGTTTGTCTACTATTTATATCCTGTTTTTTTTATAGAATACAAGAATTAACAAAAATATAAAATCAAAGCGGGTCCTTCATCTTGACAGGTTTAAAATCTAGTTAATTTAATATTGTCTATACCCGGGATTAATTTTACTATACAACATATTTAATCTGTTATAATAATGTAATTCTCTAAATTAAAAAGTTGACGTGAGATTTTTATTGACCCCCCCCCCCCTTAAATGTGATTTTGTGAGATTTTACCGCAGCCATACCCTCCATTTTGAGCTCATATAATAGACGCCTTCTTATCAAGTTGCTAATGCTTGATTTTAGCATTTTGCAATTTGGGCAAGGCATTCGCCAATGTTTCTCGAGTGTTAAAAGTGTAATTGTGGCGTTGAAATCCTACATCAACTACCAACGTTCGGTAGCGGACATGGCACTAGGAGAAGAAGAAGTAAATAATACCTTGCCACCAGGCGGGATCTTGATCTCGATTCGTAACAGAGATGATGTCATCTTTATCGAAGCTCAGCTCATCCGCATTCTGAGCCGTATATGGGTACAGCGCTATAACCTACACAAAAATAAATAAATACTAGTACATAGTAACTTGAAACACATAAGTTCTTTTCAAGATGCAGCCATTCCAATGAAATTTTCCAATGAAAATTAAAAAAATAAAAAGTACAACCCCTCTCCATATTATTAGGACCCACCTTTTTAATTATACATTTCAGTACAAATTTATACTTTTCAATTACCTAAAACTTTTGGACCGTGCTTACTTCAATACCACTAATACGCCAAAGGAGAAATGTTCACATACTTGTTCTCATCCTATCTCCACGAGCTTTTCGAACCATTAAGTCCCCACAGTCTCATACTTGGTCATCCTTTGATAATTTACTCAAAATTCCTCGACATAATACGGATTTTTACTCCTACTCTTCCTGTGTCCACGGTGCAAGACTGGAACAATCTCCCGGTAAATATAAGAAACTCGCCTTCTTTAACATCATTCAAGACTCACCTCAAAATGAGGTGAGTCTGTCAAACACCTTTCTAAGAAGTAACCAGTTCTTCCCTTTCTCTCTCCTTCCTCTCCCAATTTGCTCTCCTCGGGCATTCTTAGTTTTTAAATATAGTAGTTTTTATTCTACGCAGACAATTTTTGCATTTTTTTTTTTGGATTCTTTATTTCCACAACGCACGCATGTAGCACTGCACTGTATTATTAGGTTAGAAAATATTTCTATACGGCAATAAGCTCGCCATTTTGTATTTTATTTTTTAAAGTGCAAATAAAGAATTTATTATTATTATTATTATTACTTCTGGTGTATGTGTTGTGCATTTTGATGAATATGTCGAAAAACATAATGTTCACTAATTCAACATTAATATCAGTTCTCGAGTTACTATTAGTGTGGGTGGTTTCAAAGTATTGAAATAAAATGTTATTCCAACAAAAATTGGTTATTTTTTTAAAATTGTAAAAAGAAATTTAGTAATTTTGTAACCACCAAACCTGGGAGTAGGCTCGTTAATATATTAAAAAAAAAGAAAATATATTTCCACTATTTCTGCAAAAATATTCAGATTTTGTGATTCATTAGACAGAAAAGCGTATAAATATACAAAATTAATATGAACTACATAGCCATTATCGTTGTTTGATACGATAATAGTGAAGATAAACGATCTTACCTCCACCATTTTCCCTGTGAAGACGACCAATATAATTCCGATGAAAAGGTAAGGATTTTGTTATTTCATGCGGTAAGATCCGTTTCTTATAAATATAGTCGATAAATGTTTTTATTATTTACATACATGGCAAGATAATTTAATGAATAACTACATATCAACACTAAAAAGAAAACATTTAAAAGTTTAAGGATATTGAAAAGCGTAAATCAGTACTGAAGTGCACGGTGGGTCTAATATAATATGGCAAGGGACTGTAGACTTGGGCAAATTGGTATAAATCACCTTGTCTATGACCTGATCGACCACGCCGTCCATCTTGCCAGAGAGAACAGGTGTGGTTCTGCCGGAAGCGCGGCCAGATGACTGCAAAACCTGAACCAAAACATTTCAAATATTGGGCATCCGTGGCAAACTATTGGCTTGAATAGAAGCTTTTCTGAGTGGTGGAAAGTTAAGTGTGAGATGGTTCTCAATGGGGTGCCACAAGGTTCTGTCCTTGGACCCGTCCTTATAACGCTGTACATCGCAGATGTCCGCTTGCTCGACGCCGAGAGCTTCTATGCGGGTGATACCAAATTCTTATCCAACCCACCCCCTTGTGAGCTATGGCCAACTCAGGGAAGATCTCCAGAGTATTTCAGAATACACCCAGAAATGGCCTATTTCCTTTAATATGGAGAAGTGTATACAGAATACAGACGAAACTCAGAAATCGAGCAGATCACGAGCATTCTTACCATACGTCAAGGGTGTGACAGATTAATAAATGAGATGCTAAACGAATTCGATCTTCAAACAGACCCAAAATATAACTCAATCTCTGAGCCCTGTAAAGGATCTAATACCACTGCAAACTCTGGGTGTGTATAAAATCGAATGCAGCTGTGGTTTAGCCTACGTTGGACAAACGAAACGGCCTATAGCCACTCAACTGATGAATACACTAAGGCTATTAAAAACATTCTGGGAGAAAAATCAACTAACTTCACTGCCCACCCCGCCATTATAGCGTAGTAAAAGCAGCATTTTGCTGCTTATCGGTAGAATAACAACGGATGACGATTGACAGCGCTTAAGTCTGCCATGGACAAAGGCGGTTGCAACATTGCCGAAACGGCAGGTACTACAATTTCACGCTGTAAATCCATTTGTTTATAATAGCAACCTAATGGGCTAAGTTGAGATACGTCATAATTTTACTTTGTCAATGCTGTCATCACGCGGTATAGTTATGTCTATGAAATAACTTTATTATTAGCCAATCTCAGTGAAGTCTAGCGCCATTGTTTCTTTAAACAACTTCTGGCGAGTATAATATGCCACTAAGGTAATGACAAAACTATATCTAAAGGCCAGCCCTTGATGGATAATTCTGGCTATCAGATTATGTCTGTGCAAATACTCAGTGTTGCTAAAGGCCGAACAATCAAAGGTTACACGTCGGATACTTTCACAAGGCAGATGACACCTCCGACTTTTATCGACAGTATTATTTTTGATGATGAATCTCCTGTAATTGTTCGTTTTGATAATCTGGTCTCAGTAAAGAGATCACCAAAGCGAGTCAGCGCACGAAGTCTCCTTGGTGGATGTTGAAGCATTTAGCTGCTTGCCTTTATATTCGTTAAGACGCTGTGCTGTTGTTATCA
This sequence comes from Micropterix facetella, assembly GCA_027564375.1. Taxonomy (NCBI): domain Eukaryota; kingdom Metazoa; phylum Arthropoda; class Insecta; order Lepidoptera; family Micropterigidae; genus Micropterix; species Micropterix facetella. The sequence continues at coordinate 4,334,055 of JAOPUG010000192.1, forward strand.
CTGAAGCGAAGTTCATTCACCTGCAAGGTATAGTTGTGGGGTATCGATTTTAGGCTGTTAAAATGTGTTGCTGGATATATTATACCTCATTATGATGACGATTTTTATATGAAATGATCCTCTGTCCCCTAATTATTATTATAATTATTATTTATACTTGGCTTTGTTTAAGCATTTCAGCACCTGGATGTAATCGCAATCTACCTGGCAATATTGTGAGGATTGAACGAATATGTGTGATGAATTCTTACCTTGACATAGGAGGCGGGGAACCAACCGATTTGCCTGCCGCGACCTTTAGCCTGAAGTTCACCTTCCCACCAACCGCTGTCTGCCTTTTTGCGAACGAGAATCAGCTGGCCCTTCGTAAGTGACAGCTGCTCAGCACTGATGAGTAAACAAAAACACAAAGCTAGAGTAAGCTAGATGGAGCAGAAATAAAAATTGTGCATTCGCAGAAGTACCTTAAAGTCACAGCAGCCAAGTGACTTTAAGTGGATTGATCACATAACTGCAATTGTGAAAAGAGCTAATTCCAAGTTGCATCTTACTTGAAGAACTCTCAAGAAATACCAAATGGCTGATTACGAAACATACAATCACCCTTTCCCTATCTCTTTAATACTTAGTTTACTCTTTTAAATTCTTATTTTAATGCCGTGAAGCTTGCTTTGAAATAAACTATATCATATTTTATTCTTATGTAAGTGCCCCTAAATGTAAATAGTGATGAAATAAGCTAGCATTCAAACATTATTTAGTATTATTAGTTTATGCATTAGCATCATTAAGCTGATGCATGCAAATATTTTTAATCTTTGCATGCATCGAAACTTACTATCTTGTGCACACTTTTTCTCTGATTTCACTGATTTCTTGTATGTTCAATGAATTTGTTTTTAAAAACGATTATTGAAGTGGTGCTTATGATGTCCTCAGACAAATCATACCACCTTAGTGAGAAAGTTATTACTATTTATTATGGACAGGCAGCTTTGCTGATATGTCCAGATCATATCTTATAAAGCTAGTCATGAACAATATTAACAGTTTTTGAGTACAAATCGAGTCTGTTTTTAAATTGATTGAAAGAACCTGCACTTATTACTTCAAATGGTAGTTTATTCCACATGTCCACCACTCTATTTTGATTACATTCAGTGAGTTCGAATATTTGTCTTGAAATATTATTGCTGTTGGAAACTTCACTCCTTTCGTGTATTTCATTAAAATTTAAGCAGGCAATTTGTAAATGTACATTATATTGTATAAATAAATAAAATAAATAAAGTGTAAGACTAATACGATTTTGATCGTCAGGAGCCTCGGCAACCATCCCGCAGACACCTTACAAAACCCCAAATGGTCGGCAATAATATTTAGTACTCGCTCATATGAAATGTGCAGGATCTCTACTATTTCATGAATCTTCAATATTTTTCTGGGTTGTTGACGTCGAAGGCCTCCCACTGAGCTCCCGCGTTATCGCACGTTCTGTGGATAATGTTTAAATTAAGCTGTCCACTTTTTGACAGACTTTTTATACGATTAACACGATCTTTCTAATGTCTTGCATATCGCGCTATGGATCTGCTTCGGCGTTAATCCCTTATTGTTAAGATACTCAATGATTGCTCTTTATTCAAGTTTGTCCATTTTGAAAAATCTCATTTACATGCACGATTAAAAGTCTAGTAAAAGAAAAGAAGTGACAGCGATTGCTTGACAGTTGGTAAACTGATGTTTCAATTTAGACACAAATATGACAATGTTGTTTGTAATTACAATGTTGTAGAAAAATCATAATCCTAGTATGTATGATTGTTATGACTCACCCGTTGGCGGTGTAGGCGGCGATTGCTTGTGCGACTTCTTTCTTCCGTCCGCCCAGTGAGGAGTCTCTTCCAGAATCCCGACGGCTGTCCCTTCCGGAAGGAACGCATTGTTCAGCAGCCTGGACGACTGCAGCAGCTGCTTCTGTGATGGAAGCCACTTCCGTGGACACAGGGGTAGACGCCTTCGCCTCCTATTTGATCAATATCAACGTTACACCATTCTAAATTTTCAAATTTTAAGGCCCAGTAGCGAACAAAAGGCACTGCGAAAGGCACTTCCCATCAGGGTGATATTACCATTCTGTGGGGACGTCGCTTACCGGTGGATGGGTAAGGAGTCCGCTGCCTGCAGACACCGAGCTTAGAGACTGAGCTCTGGCGATATAGTGACGGATAGAGTTAGACAATGACAAAGGATCATATAGGGATGGTCAATCGCAACTTGATGATTCACCGATATTGACACCGATTCAAACGTATTACCATTACTTAACGTTGAAACAAAGATTCTGCTATAAATTGTCACATGGATAATTGACACAAGGTACGATGAAAATCAACATTTGAACTGTTATAAATTAATCAGTTCATTGATGCCCTAAAGAAATTTTTATTAGAATAGTTATTTTATTCCATAACAGAATTTGAGATTTGTTGCAGACTGAACAAATTACCACAATGATTATGAAAGGAAAATGTATTTTACCATACTTTTAAAATTTAAATGACACTTAATTCTTCATTGTTTTATTGCTCATATTTTTAATTGTTTCATTCCCATTCCGTTTAACGTTTAATGTATTTAATTTTGTGATCTAACGTACTTCAATTTTTAAAACATCTTCATTTTTGTTATTTTTTTATCTACAGTACTTTTCTTGTTATTATTCATACTAACAGATGTATTATTATTTCTCTTGATTATTGATTATTTTC
>JAOPUG010000192.1:4350871-4362107 GCA_027564375.1 Micropterix facetella
GGCGAAGAATTGCGTATTTTTTTTTCATTACTAAAAATTAATATAAAAGTATGCCTGCAATATTTGCAACTTTTGTGAAAAAAATTAATGTTGACTTGTGGTCAACTATTTTGTTAACACTTTTACCAAATGAATTTTTGAAAACTAAGGTAGATAAATATGTAGGTATACTTCGACGAAAACCAACGAAGTGGACTCCGAGGAACTCGTGTATCTGTCATTCAGGGAGCGTATTATTGTTTTGTTTTACGTAATTTCTAATACAAATATTCATATTTGAAATATAAAACCGATTGTTTCCGACGATTTAATGGCCAATAAACGAGATAACAAGATAGTGAGTGGTGTTCGGTATCTCATTCCTAGTAATTTGTGTCGATGTATTCTTCTAGACTAGAAAACAGGGCCATCTGTTAGAAGTAGTTTTCGCGAATACCAAAGATCAAGGAAAGACAAAGGAAGGACAAGATAACATTTTGTTTCTTTTCAGATGGCATGCTTTTACCGAAAGGCACGATCGCTATAGTAAACATCACAAGCATGTGCATGAATCCAGTAGTATTTCCAAATCCAGAACAGTTTCTACCTGAGCGGTTCTCTCTGGAAGAGTCCGTGGACAGACACGCTTACAGCTTTATTCCATTCAGCGCTGGACCGAGGAATTGTATAGGTAAATATGTAATGATAAATATATATGATATGATGATATGATGATACATGATATGATGATATGAATATATATGATATGATGATATATACATATGTTTTTTAATTCCCAAGTACGATTCCGATTATTTAGAAAAATAACCGCCGATTACGATTCCTATCATTGATACAGTTCTGATATGATTTATTCACTTTGCATAAAACTGTGTGTTGCACAACGTTGGATTTCAACAAACTTTATCGCTATATCGCCCCGAGATGAAAAATATAGAATTTGGACAATACGTATCCACAATCCAACTACGCCACTGTCCATCAGAGGCCAACACCTTACAGCGAGGCACTGGAAATTGCCACCCAGCGGGCAGCCTCACCCCCTGACTACCAGATTAGGTCAGATTTCTCTATCCACCCGTCTGGTCCCAAGCTCGAAGTCGCTTGCGCAACCTCTACCTACCGTAATACGTGGCATTCCGTCACTCTGAAATATCGCGGACCCGAGGCGTTCTTTACTCAGCAATCCTCACCGGAGATCAGGTGGCCATGGGGTCATTTCTAAGGATAGGCGACGATAGGTCGACACCTACCCCCGCATTTTAGGGAACGTATGTCCCCAGACTCCTCTGGGTCTGTCAGTGACAACACAGCCAGTTTTCCCGTCCCGTGTGTCACCTGTCCAGTTCCACATGAACTTCCGTCCCCGGATCCACCGCACAGCGGGTTCACCAGGTTGGTCCCTCTTTGAGGAGGCTCCCGGATACGGGCTGCCCCGCGAGTTGAGCCGACCAATTGACATAGCGGTCATCAAAGCCCAAAATACACGGAACCGTTAGGAACCATGGCTGTCGCACAATTGTGGTTGTCACCTACTACGGGCGAATCCGTACACCCCGGAGCATTTCAACCAATTCTATCGCTATATTACCCTGAAGTGAAACACAGAGACTTGATGGACGAAGACGAATCCACGTATCAAGCTCTACCTCAGCCCGTATAAGACCAAATCCTACTGCAATACACTGGGAATTTTCAAGCCCAATGTGGCTATCCATCGCGCGCTTACTACCAGATGTGATTAGATTTCTCCGATCATTCATCTGGTCTTGCGCGGTCTTCTACCTCAAGCAGCGGCAAATCGTAACTGGAATTATCGCGGTCCGAGGCGTCCTTTGCTTGGCTTGCCACCTGAGATCGGGTGGCCATCGAATCGCTTGAGGTATCTACCTACCCCCGTTTCCTTTGGTCGCAATACGCTTCCGAACTCCTCCGGCTATTAGTTGTTGAGAAATACCGACCAGTGCCTGGAGCAACCATCCATCCGAAGTTTTCACCCGTGAGTCACCACTTTACCGGGATACTAGGGGATCTGGCGCATGTCACCGCTTTATCATGATACGAGGGCCTTTCATCCGGAAGGTTGTCAAGCAAATGCCGGCAAGCCGACCATCCCTCAGACATCCAGGGTCGTCTGAGAGCTTCCCCTGGATCAGCCCCCATACACAGCGGGTTCACCGGTTTCGTCCCTCTTCGTGGAGGTTACCGGATAGGTGTTGAAACGTGAGTCGGGCTGACCATAGTTCCTTTTCACCTTTGAATGCCTCAATGAACTCTATACCTGCAGTTGCATCATGCAGTTGTAGGTAGTTGTGAAGTGCCTGTGACAAATTTGCCCCTACAGTAGGTAAAGGCCGCGTAAGGGGTTTCGAATCTAAAATTAGACTAGATGGCTGAGAAATCTGTCCCAAAATGATAGACTCAACTCGACTCAAGCGCTCCACTATCTCGCGAGGGGGGGGGGAGGGGTGTCCTAACGGTTCCGTGTAGTTATAGCCCATATGAAGACCGATTTGTCAACGTGGTCGGCTCAATTCGCGGGGAAACTCCTATCCGGGAGCGTCCTTGAAAGATGGACCTACCTGGTGAACCCGCTGTGCGATGGATCTGGGGTCGGAAACTAGGGCGGAGCTGGACAGCTTGCGCACGGGACGGGCATACCGGCTGTGTTGTCACTGACTGATACCCGGAGGAGTCTGAGAATGCATGTTCTTTAAGACGCGGGGATAGGTGTCGACCTGTCGTTGCCTACTCTTAGAAACGACCCGATGGCTACTCAATCTCCGATGAGCATTGCTGAGTAAAGGATGCCACGGGCCCGCGATATTTCCGAGTTATGGAATGTCGCGTTATCACGATAGGTAGAGGTTGCGCAAGCGACTTTAGGCCGGGACCAAACAGGCTGGATGGAGAAATCCGTCTAAATTTGGTAGCAAGGGGTGAGGCCGCCCGCTGGGTGGTACTTCCCAGTGCCTCGCCGTAAGGAGTAAGACTCCTGCGGGCTAAGGTGGAGCTTCGTACGTAGATTGTCTTCGTCCACCAAGTCTCTGTGTTTCGCTTCGGGTGATATAGCGATAAAGTTCGTTGAAACACTCCGGGGTGGACGGGTTCACCCGTAGCAGTTGACATACAATATATGTCTTGCGAGGGGCTCTGTCTTTTTGTAGTTCCTAATGGTAGCGTGCAACTTGGGCTCTAATGGCCGCTTGTGTGATCTGGTCGACTCAACTCGCGGGGCAGCTCCTATCCGGGAGTCTCCACGAAGAGGGTCTATCCAGGTGAAACCGTCGTGCGGCGGATCGAGAGGAATATCTTGGGCGGAACCAGACGGCTGACGCACTGGTCGGTTTACCGGCCATGCTGTCAATCGACTAAGACCCGGAGGGGTCTAGGAATGTATGTTCCCTAAGACGCAGGGGTAGGTATCGACTGTCGTCACCTATTCTTAGAAACGACCCATTAGCCACTCGATCTCAGGTGATTACGCCGAGTAAAGGAAGCCTCGGCTCCGCGGTATTTGGAAGTCATGGAATGCCGCGTATAATACGATAGGTTGAGGCCACGCAAATGACTTCGAACCTGTTACTAGACGGGTGGATGGAGAAATCCGACCTAATCTGGGAGTCAGGGGATGAGGCTGCCCGCTGGGTGGCAATTACCAGTGCCTCGCAGTAAGACGTTGTACTCTGACGGGCAGTGGCGTAGTTGGATTTGTGGATTGTATTGTCCAAATTTGTATTGTATTGACATAACGATAAAGTTCATTGAAACGCCTCGATATGGCGGGTTCGCCCGTAGCATGATCTCAAATCCAACGTTTTTCTGGCGAGGGCTAGTAGGCGCATCGGTAGAGGATGGTATCTGTGGAGCCGTTGCGAAACTGGACGGTAGATTGTCATAGTCCTTCTAAGTCTTTGCGATTCATTCCAGGATGACAAGACGGCAACAGCGATTATAAAATCCTCGGATGGCGGACACGATCCGCAGCAATGTACAAACTAAACTGAAAGACCGCAAAAGTTCACATTTACGGTAAAAGGTAACGTTGTGGTTTTTACTGTAAAAACGTAATATTTTCAAAATAAAAAATTAGACGTGTCTATAAATTATGGCGATTATGAGCTAGGCAATAATGTAACATGTACTATGTAATAAGATTTTTCTTATTTTTCATTACGCTGTTGCTTGTTTTATCTGTAAATTTAAAAAAGGCAATTGTTCCCTTCCTGCCATCAGCGATTCATATGTATGTTAAGTTTCAAAAGTAAGTTTATTTCAATCGCTCATGCTGGCTCTCGAGTCATCGCACCACGAGCACTTCTGTTTATTCGCCGTGACGCTCTCCTCCCTCGCCTGCATAACGATTTCGAACACTTGGCGCTGAATTCGGAGCTGCAGCTTATCCGGGAGGATCTTCGTGGTCTCACTCATGCTTGCGAAGAAGCTGTCTATGGCATCCTTGGCGTTGGAGATAGTCTTCGGTCGCTTTCTCTTACCCGATGAGTTGATCTCGGCGAAACCGATGTGGGATTCTGCAAAGAAGTTAATTTTAATGATCGTAGCTTCCAATTGGAAAAGTGCATCAATCGTCCGATTACACCAGCGATGGGTTAAATTTTGCGAGAATTACGTAATTTCTGATAGAGAAATGATCCCTAGCGGCTATAACATTTGTAAACGCTTGTCCATGCTGAGGTGCGGGCGCAGTAGCAAGCGCGGTCGCGAAATTTCAAACATATGAAGGGTTCGTTTGTGTTCACGTTAAATAGCTAACGCGGGCGCGGATATCTAGCGACCAATGCAAACTTTCCTATCCGCGCGTGGTGTTCATCTTGCCGCGTCTAACGCGTAGGAGGGTGTAGGCGCGGCGCGCGCCGCTAACAGCGAAGTTAAACCAGTTTAGTCTAATCGTTAGATCGCATAGAGTAATTTCCACAAGATTGACACTTTTCTGGAAGTTTTAGTCAGATTTACATATTCCGATTGCTATTCTGTCTAAAATATAGTCGAATGTATCCACGACATTCGAGTATACTCAAAAAACTTCGGTAGGCGAAATCCCAGTCCATCATATAAGGTGTAAAATTGACCCTTTTTATTTCTGATTTCACGTTATATAATTTCCATCTAACTAAGGGATGATCCATTAAAAACATTAAATATCGATCGTCCTCCATTTTAAGTGCACACTCACTGACCACTCCACGCCACACGTCCGTCCGCGCCGATCGCTAGCGACCCACTGTGGACATGTGAATAGCGACCGCTACCGTTTGCAGGAAGGCACCAGGTGAAAGTTCTGCCACGAAAATCCCGGGAATAAAACATGGCTAAATCATAGATAATCCTGAGTCAACTCAAAAATGTAGACTAGTAATGGAACTACCAAAATTGAATATGCTGGAGAAGTATCGCAACAGTCTAGGATAAAAATCGCAATGCAGAGTTTTGTGCAAAGGTTGTCCTGGCAAAAACAATCTTCAGCAGAATGAAAACGCCTTTAAAATGTCCTTTAAACAGCCACATAAATTTAAAATTAGGACTTAATGTAATGACATATTACCTCTAGTCCACTCCGATGTATCTATTCTGTGGAACTTGGACCCTGAAACTAGAGTCTATCATCAAGTTGGAAGCCTTCGATGCTGAGAAAAATGACAAAAATCAATTGGAACAGTTTCACAACAAATAGAGCCGTATTGAAGAAGATCGCAATGCTTCGCCTGATATCGGATGGCAAGATTATCTGAATATAGAAAACATCACCCGTTGGACCGGAAATAAATAATGAGAAATCATTTAATCACAGACCTTTATGTTTTCCATTTCCCTTCGTCTTCCTCTTGATCGGCAGCCTTAGTTCCACCGGGCTAACGCTGTCATCATCGTCATCCGACTGCACGGGCGACGACTCGAGCGCCGCTTTGATATCTAGGATATCCGGTGAGGTGCGAGAGATGTCGTCCTCGCTGGCGCGACTCGACATGGAGCATTCGGCCTTCGACCTCGTCTTCATATACGGCACGAGAAACTCCATGGCCTTCAGGTACTTCCACGGCCTTTCGTTGTTCACCGGTATGCCAGATTGGAGTCTGCGACATGCTTGGCGATGCCCATCCCGGAGTTTCTTCCAATTGGATTTGGCTTCCATCGCTAGAATAAAATCGTATAATAAATACGTGCATTCCAAACTGTCTGGATGCGACTTCGAATCTGGAACCAACTATATGGTGGAGAAATCATTTAAATATGATAGGCAGAGGGCGAGGAGCACCACTGAATTGCGAGGGCTGGTGCCCTCATCGTTTGAGAGGGAACTGTACGGTATATTGTATTCGTTTAAGATAAGTTTTTTGCGATATGTTCCACGGTGACAATATAGCAACAGCCGGTTTAATATCCTGGGATTGAGGACACTCCCACAGCAATTGACAATTCCAACTTTCTGGATGTCTGAAGCCAGTTTGTTTTGTAGCTGATCCAATTCATGATTCAGCTACCATTCGGAGGCCTCCTAGAAGAGGTGACTAATTGAATGAAATAATTACCTCGATAGAGGTCAGGGCAGTGCACGCAGCAAATAGTGTTGTATCTGACGGATTACATTTCTTAAGACAACAGAGCAGATGTTGGCCTGTTGTCATCTATCTTTGATATGGCATGGTGGTAAACCGATCCCGGCAACAGCGGGCAAAGGGCGCTATGGGCTATAATTGCTTACACTAGGTAGAGGATCATGTGATTAACCTCAAGCTGTGATCAGTCTAGTGGAAGGGGTAGTCCTTTCAAAACTGCAAAGCAGGGAGTGAAGGCCTCTTTAATTAAGAAAGTGGGGTAACTAAATCAGAAGATTGTCTACACCCCAAAGTCTTTGCCACTCATCAGTTTTCAAAAGTATGATTCAAATAGTCTCAAACAAATGCTACATAATATTTAAACAAAATATTATGAAACTGCTTATAAAAGCATTAAAAATCGAATAATAAAAATAATTCTCTCGTGATTATTAAAACTATAAAAAAATGTCGACTAAACTTAGAATAGCTAAATTAATATAACAATTAAAAAAGTCAAATTATATTAAAACTGTAAAACAAGTAATACCCAGGCTATATCTTAAATCGTTAATATATATCAACTTACTGCCCTAAATCCTGCCTTATGGTATACTATTACAGGAAGCGATAACTCTTATTAAGGATACCTTCAATTTGTATAAAGGCTCTTCGCTAAACCTACAGCGGGATAAACGTTGTAATATTCTATGGCACTATACAATATTACACGACTCACGACACAAGGATAAAAATACATTTTTTTAAACCCCGCACGAGCAACTCTACAAAAAAAATCAATTTTACAGAAAAAATAAATTTTGTGAATGTATAAAACATGAAATCACAAACTTTGATACCAGACAGCCCTTTCTATGGAAACTCCTCGATTGCGGAGACCACAAACATGGATAGTATATCAATGACGGTATGCCAAACACAACACAAAAATATTAGCAAAAATTAAGAGGCCGACGAAAATGAACATTTTTGATTACGAGTAAATGATAAGGAATTTAACACGGAAAAGCAGCTCAGAATCTTGCATTTAAACATACAAGGAATAAATAAAAAACATATAAGCATCGAGATCGTCATTGAAAAATATTCTATTCACGTGGTCTGTCTAACAGTATATTTGATACATACGCATAATATTAATTTACTTCATATTAATAATTTTAAACTGACAAGCTATTTTTGTCGCAAGGATCACATAAGAGGCGGTACCTGTATCCTAGTCAAAGATGAAATAAATGGCATAACATCCTTATTCGTGGAACGAAACACGGAAATATCCTGTGTAGAAATTACACAACAAAAATAAGCTATCATTTGGATATATTTATTTATGATTATTTTTATATAAAAGAATCTAAGTTGACTATTAATATTGTATGATAATTTATTTATTTTATATGTATACCCATGTACATGGAAATAGTTAAAAAAAAATATTTATGTACCGTGTAGAGCATACTTTAGTCAACTACCTAATTTGTGAACGAATCAACTATACTTTCTCTTGTTGCAATTAGATACAATATTGTACTTAAATAAATTTTCAACAACTGACGTATTCTAATATAAGATAACTAGCTTAAGTGATGTTTCTACATGCTTTTATTATATATTCTAAATGAAAAAATTGATACTGATAGCAAATTTCAGACGACTAGTCTTTACATGGGGCTTAATTTGTCCAATGGGCTTTCTGAGAAGTTTGAAATATAATGAAAATAGATGTATTCAAGAGAGTCATGAAATCACACCTTGCAAAATGAAATCCTGATTTAAGTTTCTGTTTTCCTAATTGTATGAATGTTATGAATTTTAATATGTGTATCGCTCATCGTTATTTCAGATTTTTGATATAACTTGGATGAACCCATTCTTTTGATTTCTTTAAATTTACTGAAAACATTGATAATTAGGCTTCTTTTATTTTATTGATATAATCGCGATTTTCTTCATTGTAATTGTCCTAGAGAAATTGTTATAATTCCTAATATCATTTTATTATATTTTGTTGTGTATTCTTCTTTGTATGCTTATGTACATACCTATTTCCACTAATTTCATTCTAGAAATGATAGAATTGGAATACCTACTTGAGTTTGTAATTTCCACACTGAGAGAGAATTTTCAAAAATAAAATTACTTAATTACAAGCTAAATCGTTCCGCTGTGCGTTTTTCTGAATAATTTGCATAGATTATCGAAATAAACAATTGTCATATTTCTTTCAAGTTACCTCCCTTTGCACTGCCGCCTTTTCGATTAAGGTCAAACCCGTTCCGTTCAGCTTATATGATAGGTCCGACTTAATATATATAGCTCACTTGTTGTCAGTGTAGGTGGTTGTAGGTAAATATTTTGCTCAAATTTGAATTCGGATTATCGGAGCTTTCAAATGAACAAAATATAGGAAGGTACTTACAGTTTGTGAATCCACAATGTTGAGCGACTTTTTTCCATGCATCTTCCTTCAGCTGCAAGTCTTTATACTCCAAATCTTCGATATCCCACAAACAGGGAAACGCTTTAACGGCCTCTATAAAATCCTGAGACATTTTACTGTAGAAGCTATATTAAGCTATACTATATATTAAAGTGTTTAATATAAAATATTATAGCTTTTAGGATATTACTGAAGAGAAAGTGACGTATGAAAATGACGCGGTAGTGGTTGGAACTTAAAATACCTGATGGTTTTGACTTTTCAGTCGAATTGGCGTTAAGGAAAAAGTCGCCGACAAGACTTAGTGTGATTTTGTTGCCTGAATTAAATATAAATATTTTTTCTCACTTAAATATTTAAAATATAACAGAATTTCTTACTCTATGCGTGATTTTTCCATCCATATATTATTATTACTGGCTTATTTTATTTTTGCAGAATCTGTTTAAAATTCTGTATGATTCATTTTTTTTACATTTCATACAATATTCATTTTATTTCAGAAGACCAAGAAAATCAGCTCAAAAAAGGTAAATTGCAGCATAATGATTCTTGTAACAAACTCACATTATAATCTGCACAAAATGACATTTCATCGATACATATTTCGTTTCTCAAAATACCACATATTTCATTTCACACATTTCGATAATTGTAAATATATTCGCAAAAACGGTAAAAATCTAGTCAATAAAAGTCGATTTGAGTCAAGATTCGGCTGTCGTGGCGAGCGTCAAACACTACTGTAGCCGAACTGTCATTTTGATTTTACATACAAGTTTAAATGTCATGCTGACGGGAAGGGAAAGGGTTGATTTGTTTGTTTTGTTTGTTGTTCTTTTTATGTATTTCCGCTCGTATTTGAGTTTCCGCTTGATAACACACTGTAAATTGACGCAGTTGATCTGTGTTTAAATGGGCGATATCGTCGGTTAACGCCTTTCCAAAATGAGTAGAGTCGATTTCAAAATTGTACTCCTGGGTAGCGAATTTGTCGGGAAAACTAGTTTGGTTATTAGATTCGTCCATTCCACGTTCAATGACAGCAGCAATTATCAAAACGTAAGTATTTAATTCGATAATTACGTTTGAACTTAGTAAGGAGTGATGTGTTGATTCCTTGCTGAAATCAAGAAGCAGTGCTTAAATATTCATATCCAAACATTCTGGATATTTTCAGCTATCAAATAATGCAAAAAAAATACAATATTGGTTTAGAAGGACGCAAGGATGCAATCCTTACTTTCACCGACTGTATACCTATATGATTTGATTAAAAAGAAACAACAGGATTGTGGCAAGGGGAAAAATTTCACCGCATCAATTATCGAGTGGCTTATTATACCTAGGCTTATTTTTAGTGGCTTATTATATCTACTTTAGTGACACTAGGAGAATTTAAAAATACATTTAACTTAACAAAATTGCATTCAATAATTTGAAAAAAAATAAAAAAGGTGCACATATTTCAAAATCGTGCGCGCGCTGCTATTAAAAATAAAACAAAACGAATACGAGCAAAATCTCACTTAGAAGAAATGAGAATTCTATGTTTAGAACAATCCTTTATTCACTAAAACAACACTCCAGGCTTGAATCAATGTAAAAGTGCTAATCAAAGCTTACAATCGTAAGACTGCTCACGAAGCTTTACCACTAAATAGGAACAATCTATAGTGATATGAACAAACAATGAGCATGCAGGTGAGGAAGCTTACTGGCCATAGACATATGTTCATCGTCAAGCTCTCTGGGACACTAGAGTGTGCAGATTCTGCCAAACTACAGGTGAAACTCCCTGCACCTCGTGTGCGAATGGGCCACTAATGCATAAAAGAAACATCCACCTGGGTAACTATTACCTCCAAACTGAAGAGTTAAAACAATCCATTGCATAGAGCTTATTGCAGAACTATAGCAGGTGGTGATCACAGATCAGACCAGAAATGGTCTCAATGTTACAAGGTTCAGTAAACCTTGAAACAGCCCCACACAACAAACAAAAATTAAAAAAGATAGGCCTTTATATCAATGTCCATAAATTTCCGACCCAGCCCACTTCGCATGCTTGAAACTAGTTCTGACTTGTGCTATCGGATTACACAACATCTGCTGTTATTGTGTACAGCGCCTCACTAATTCATTTTTTGCAGTTTCGTTTTAACCTTGATTCGAAGCAGACGTGTCGACAAGTTTTTGAAAATGTTTAAAATCGAATATC
>JAOPUG010000195.1:0-13555 GCA_027564375.1 Micropterix facetella
ATATCAAAATTCCTTAAAACTAACATTATTTTCCTCGATTTCCCTTAAGGTGGCCCCATAGCCCCGGTCTCCCCTACGGCAACTAATTAAATGCGATAAAAAATACATGTCAGCAAATTCGTATAGCATTGGCTTGAACTAATTGCAAAATATTTTGCACGTACACCTGCAAGTTCGGAAGTTTTCTTCAAGATGGATACCGCATGAGTTAACAGAAGTTGAAAAACGATAGCCTGTAAAGAATTGTGATAAAATGTTTAAAAAAATACAACGGAGGGTAATCATTAGCAGTATATGATATTGAAGAGGAAACGAACGCTGGGTGTACTATTACGAACCTGAAAGAAAGAGTCAATTGGCGGAGTAGGTCTTTCATTGGAAGGATTTGCCGATGAAAGTCAAGAAAAATAAGAACACCGTTAAAATTATGGTTGCTTCTCTTTTTAGCAAGACGGGACATTACTCGGTAATTTCAGTTGAAAAGCAAAGGGCATTCACTTCAGATAGGTAAGTTAACATGTGCTTGCCCAGTGTTTAAAAAAAGATCCTAAACGCGTCCTCGCAGCAGAGTAATCGACCATTATGACAATGCATCCGCCCACTCCGCTAACATGACAATGGCGTTTTTGAAGATCTCAAACGTGGAGCTGATCCGGACTTTGCATGCTACAATGTCTTTTGTTTACAAAATTTAAGGATAACGTTCGAGGTATATCACGGCCCTAGAAGAAGCGGTGATAGCGTTCCGAAAAGCCATTGACGAGACCTCTAAAGAAGACTGGGTTTCCCAATGGTTTCAACTAATGAAAAAATGTATAAATTATCAGGGAGAATACTTTGTAAAACAGAAAATATATGCTATGGAATCCAGAGACTTTCAGTATAGCTTATGTATTCAGCTACTTCTTTAAATCCCTCACAATATCGCTGGACCATATTCCCAACGGCCCGATTCAGCAGTACGGCCCCGATTCCGAACAGCACCGGTTAAAGCTGCCGGCCCTAAATTAAATTTGAATCGCGTAATTCAGAAACACCATAAGTCAAGCATGCATAATTTTTCAGGAGAGAAGAAAAAAACTGGTTCTACAAAAAAATCCTTTTAAACCAGGTTAACTTTCTTTGCTACATAGTAGTTTGTGGCATAATACAATGTTTTTCGGAAAAAAGAAAACTTTTATTTATTTCAAGTGCCTCCAAAATCTGGTGGGTTTCTAATATATATGGAGAAAACAAAATATTTATTAATATAAGTCTACGTAATATTATGTAATTTATGTACCATTTCTATTATAATGATATTTTAAAGGTACTATAGTCATTCTTTCACATGGAAGAATCAAACCGGAATTCACGGTCACAAACCGGCCATTTATATATCTGTTCATAGAAAAGTTTCACTCTTCTCTCCTAATGTAAGTAATTCTGGAGTTTTTTCAGGCCTTCGATTTTGTTTTTGTTAATAGATCTTTTATCAGTATATTCAGAATTTGTGAGTAGCTAAATTGCTGCTACGCATTTTTAATAACAAATAACTATGAAAAGAAGCCACCTATGTATTCGCTTGTAGTGACTATACTATCTCGTTCAGCAGAATAATGAAAAAAGTATATTTGCTTATCTTGAATGAGATTTTTTATCTTTAGGAACATTTTTGCCCATTGAATCAACAGACAGCATATATTTTTGTAGCGCTTTTGCCACCACTCTTTAAAATCGATAATATATTTGTTGAAGGCAGAATTACTTCGAATTTATTGGAGGCTGATTCACTTAATAATACGCCTGAAACTTCTTTTACATGCTTACATACATGCTTAATTTTCCTAGTAAAACTGCAAAATTTCTGTCACAGGGTAGGAAGGATCAATTTCTTACAGGAAAGTTTTGTTTGAAGTCCTTGAATATATTTGTAGATATTAGACTGGACGACATACGGATCATTGAACGATTACCGTTTTAACCGCCGCAGCAGTCTAAAAATATTTGTGTTTGCTTCAGATATTCATACAAAAATGTACATACTTCGTTAGGTCCCATTCCATCCACTCCTTCATGATATACTACGGAAGTAGCTTTATTATATTTCAAGTTGCGGAAATGACTCCTGAACAGGTATTCGTGGGAGGTTTAATTTTGCATGAAATCAATGCAAATTTTATCTATTTTCCTAGACGAATCACTCCTTATATCACATACTATTTCTGTAACGTATTTTATGTTCTCGTAAAATTTCTTGGCCCTTCTCAGGTGTACAACTTTCTCTACAACTGCTACATGCTTTCCCAAATCGTTCAAAAATTTGATTTTTATAGAGGCTTAGCATTACCATTCACGTTTTTGCCTCCCTTATCTCTAGGAGTCAACCCTTGGGACAGTAAAAGCACAACCACAGTGTTTTGTATTGTAATACTGTGGTACAACCGTCTAATTATATCACGATTGATACCATGAATGCTCATGAAAGTATTCTTGCTCACTTGCTTCAATCCGGAACATGTATTATGGTAATTATAAGTCGACCCACGGGAAAGTTTAGAAGTCAGCTTCAGGTAAACGACGTTTTCTTTGTTTTACTTTAGCCGCAGATATCATACTCTATAGATAAGCATCTTGCTCATTTTTAGTCTCAACATTCAGAAATTTGTTGAAGATCACAATTCTTTCCTCCTCCTGAATACGACCAACACAATTTATTTTGCAGCTGTAGAAAAGGATGAATTAGGTACTTACAAACAATATAGATTATGTAACATGATAAAGTAATTATTATAATTTACCTGCAAATTCACCAGGCTTCACAGTTGGAATGTTTTCCCTTTGTAATAAGCATAACGTCGTTGCGCCTGCAAAACCTCTACGTGTTTTTGAGCAAGTTTTCAGGGGAGACTAAAAACTATTATATTCAATGGTTAATTGAGTAATCATTCATGTAGAAATGCAAAGTGAAGGCAAAAAATATAATTTATACAATGAGATACATGTGAAAATGATAACATGTACTGTTGATTCGCATTATATTTTTTTAGCCATTTTGGTGCCCATATCAGAATTGTTTTCCGGGACCATTCCCTACAAGTGAAAATGTCCACATATCAGATTTTTCAGGTATTTCGTTGGAATCACTGTATTCTACAAGTGCATAACAATAAGGACAAGAATAAGATAAATATTTACGGCTTCTGTACGAGTAATATATTACCAAAATTCATTTAATTCAACCGTATTTTAATAGTTCATTCTTGCAACGTAAAAAAGTGATACCTATTCAGTACTTACCCACTAATCAAGACTTAAAAGTTTTAACTCTCACATCAGACCTTTTCAGTAAAAAGTGTTTCTTATAATTTTTGCCTAAAATTAAATGAATTAGGTACACGACGCCATCAGACTTGATTTCACTTGATGGCCTGTACTATTAACAACGAAAAAAATTTTTATTTAGAAATACTTAAAAACTTTAATTTTAATGTTGTTAAAAGTTAGTTTAGTTATTTTAATTTTGTTTAAGGTTGTCGTAAAAGTAGTGGCGATCTCGATGCATGTCGTTTTTTTAATGACTGTAAGCTGTCATATTTTCTCTTGTCAATTTTTCTTGGTTTGCTGTAAAGAGCAGTGAGGTTTGGGTGTGTTCGCAATCTTCTTTGTGGTAAGATTGTCCATTCTTCTGGGTGGCACAGTTTGAAAAAGAAGTCACAGTTTTGTACAGCAATCCTCTAATATCTGTAACTACAGGGTCTCCAGCTTTTCTTCCAGGTCGTATCGTGTCAAGCTGACACGTACGCTCATAATATTTGAAAAACTTGTATTCCAGGTGATGAACTACATGATGGTCGGGCTTGTGCCATGAGATTGAAGGAGTCGTTGGGAGTGTAAATAGGTGTTCTAACGTCGAGTGAACGCTGTGCACCGGCATCATAGTGTGCTCTTTCTCTAGAATTATTTGCTCTGCTCTATATTGTTATCCACGGAAAGGTTTCTGTTTTGGTAGCAACATCCGTCCGATATTTATTTTTTGTAACCTTGGCTAAGCTTTAGGTTCAGAAAATCTATGAGGCAAGTGGTGAACTCGTTCGCGGTCACTCCTCCATCACCTTCGTGCCACACATATAAGTGAACTTGCAGTTTTTGCTTGTAGTACTGTAGAAGTAGAAGCATTAGGTAGGTACACCTGAAAACAAACCACCTGTGAATCTAATTCTAGTAGTATAAATTCTTTACTTGAGTGGCATTTTAAATTCCACTCATCTTGAAGTACATGAAGTCAAGTGTATATGCACTAATATAGCCGAAAGCTGCACTTAAAGGTCCAAAGTAAGCAATGAAGAAAATAACCTTGCCGAACAAACCAGTGAAATTAACACTTCGCACTGAAATTAGTACGATTAGAAGTTGTATTAACTCTAGGTACCCCTAGAGTTAATACAATTGTGACTATACTAACACTCAAAAGCAACCAAACAAAAAAGGTGTAGGTAACTTATTTCAAGGTTAATTATACATAGTTGTACTATTAATGTAATACAATGCGATGTGCCTCATTATCAATTAAACTGAAGAAAATAGCAATGTTATTGTATAAAAATTACTCAATTGTACCTCGTTTCACATAATAAATAAAGTTTTTAGATACGTTCCATATCCACAAAATACAAACGGCGCCCGAAAAAAATGACACAATGACTTAATCACACCCAACCAATTACGATATGAGCAAACAGATGATTAGAAACTGTTTAGAGGACACATGGATGATTTCCCATAGCCACCATATCGATAGGCCAACATATCGATTTTGTCAAATCGATTTCTAGTGGGAAATTAGGTACACATGATTGTTTTTTAGTCGAGGCGCAATTCGATTTAAATCCATCCATCAAAAAAAACAAAGCAAAAGAATGCACATAGATGTTTTGGCATGCGCACAAACGATAAGCGGTACCTTTCACCCGCACTTTTTTAATGACTTCAGTCTTGCATTTTCATTTATTTATCACACCCTTTCTTCTTTTTGTTGGTACCTCGTAGCTGGAGTTATTTGCTCCATCCATTGCTGTGACAATTGAGTTTATCACAATAACCTCACAAATTATTCAGACAAAAAGCTGCTCGATTAATAGTCAAACTAACCTAAATCTCAATACAGGAAGGTGACAGTGACAGAGAGTTGGTGGTACAGTTTTGCCAGAGATACTAGAGAAGACCCACAAGTCAGTGACTTAAGGGTTTTTTTTAACACACGCAGCTTTCGCCATGCCGCTGCTCCTTCGCTATTGCAGGGACTTATGTATTTTCTCTTGGACTTAAGAGAATACATATAAAGGACACAAAAACGCAAAAATCCCATTTTGGGAAAACCTGACTTATGGGGCTACTGAATTATGCGATTCATATGAGGAGTTGAATCTCAAAACGAATCGTTTATGTAATAATTGATGATGCAGTTTTATTCGCAGGGCCATTCTACAGATTACCTATAACAAAATATTGTATTCTAAGAGCACCGTTTTCTTGCCAAAACTTTGTCATTCAAAACAAATTTTGTCCACTCTTATATTTTCCTCAACGCCCTCTTCTTTCAAATAAAAAAAAGAGAAGAAATAGAATATGATTATGAATATTGTATATTGAAATGTATTGAATATGTATATGAACACTGTGATTTTCAAAACAAATGTTATTTTGTTAATACTTTCGCATTATTGTATCACTTTATTTACTTAAATGTAAGGTATCATACAAGTTATATTTAATTTGCATTAATTCATTCCTAATGCTTATAAAATATATTACTTAATATTTTTTCTATTTGATATGCAACATGAATTTAGACCAATATTGAAGTACAACATGTCTTTTATCCAATTTAAACCTTTATTAACTCTAAATTACACATAGCATACAGAAGGTTAGAGTTTGCTTAACAAATTGAAAAATAAATCAATACATTTTGACGCTTTTAGCGTTTGAACTCTTCAAATGATAATCAATCGCGATTTGATTTTTTTTCGATAAATTTTAAAGGGATGTGTTTTGAATGGCATGGACTTTACATTGATCTAGGTCATGTGAAAGAAACCTCCATTACATGCATGCATAAGTAAAAGAGAACGTCGCCACTTTAATTGCTTATGGGTTGATTTAAGTAAAAACCTGCACGCAGACAAAATTATGCCCAAACCGAGTGTCCGAAAAATGTCGGCCAGCATCGGCGCCCGTGTACATTTCCCAACAGCGACTGGCTCGAAAACGAAGCGAAAAAAGCAAAGTGTGCGCGCGCAACAACCAAGGCCCAGTCAGTTTCGATTTCTCGTTTGTTGCGGGCGGTCCGGAACGCGACGATTCGCTGGCGAGCGCAGCCAAAACTACTACGCGTGCCGTACGACAACATTAAAACAACCGCCGCCGTCGAAAGTATGTTTATTTCTCGCGATTTCCACAAAGGGCGCGCACCCTCCGACCCGCCATCTTGATACCGCGTCTGACAGCTGGACATTTCGGCGGGAAACCGGCGGATAACCTCGAAAATTTGCCGTTCGCGAAATATAGTGTTGTGTTTACACCGACGGATTTTGGTTACCTCCCCGAAAGATCGAAACTGTGAGTGTTTTCGTTTTCATTTCGCTATGCTGTATTTTAAAATCAATTGTGCTTGTTGAGGCGCAACACAGCTAGCATGCGACTCTAATAGTCACTCCTATTCCACTTTGGTGAGCATATGGAATACGTATAGCGTTGATATTATGCTTTATAGTAAAAATACGCAGTGACGGTAGTGCTCAGTAGGATAGATAGTAATGGGGGTTCCAGGGAACCTCAGAGATAACATAAGTATTTAGTAGGATAAAGGCAAAAACCGCAATTTAGGCAATTTTGAATATTTAAAAGATATTTAAAAAAAAAATCATCGTTCTTCGATCTTTTATCGACGGACACCTCCTAGAAGAAGAAGCTATTTCTGTTTTGATAGATAAATCATATGAATACACTCGACACCACCCTCGTGTATATATTTTTTATTTTATTTATTTTGTCAAATGTTATTCAAAAGTTTTACAGTTGAATATATTATATCTAGAGTTTTTAACCCACAACTGGTGACGTTGGGGTTGGAGCTAGCCAATATTTTCCTCGGTTCTGCTTCTTCACTATTGAGGGAGAATAGAAAAAATATCGATGACATGTATAACACATATATAAGTGAATTTAAATGAAAACTACAAAATAACTATAGCTATCGCGGAAAGTATAATCCTGGCTAACAGGTTACAAATTTGAAAACATGTGCAAACAAAGGCAAAACGTTCTCTTTGTATGGCCACTATTTTTACTAACAAAAATTACAAAATCTATTATTCACTTTCAAAGGTCCCGAGAACGTGAACTTGGATTCGTGGAAAGCTATTTCTACATCTAGCTGTTGCAAATAATATAAAGTACTAAAAGAAATGGATACTTATTCCAAGTGATAGGTAAAGTTAAAGAATTTGAGCTATCTCAAGAAGAATGTCAATTCATCAATAGCTTGAAGATGCAAAAGTTGGTATTTTATAAACCTATACGTTACACGTTTTGAGGTCCTAAAATCTGTAAAACAAAAATTAATAACGTTTTAATAAAACGATAGATTGTTCACAGATTTCATGTTATTAAGAAATTAAGTTGCATGAGCAAACCGATCTAATTAAACTAGACCGATGGATAAGACATCCTAACTCCTAAACTTTAATAGATGCCTTCTAAGCATACTTAGCTGCTCAGCTGGGAAACTAAACAAATGAACATACATGTCAAGTTTCTTACCATTTAAGATTTGCTGACGATATAGTGCTCGTTTCCGAAGAATTAGAAATCTAAAGGCTAATCAAAGTAATGTTTCTAAAGTAATCCGCATAAGGAGGACCTTTTAGGAGTAATGTAATAACAGTGTAGAAATATAACATTTTGGTTTCGGTTTTTTTTTTTGTTAAATTTTGTAGTAATTTAAGATGGCGTGAATTTTGGAAAACACATGACAACAATAAAATCATAACGGACTGGCCCAATTTCGCCGTATTCACATAAGTAACCATCTTCACCGCCAAAAAATCACCATGTAGGAATTTGTATTACAGTTTTACATAATAAAAATACACAAACATCATTTCTAAACAGCTTCAAGTCTACACCTACCTTAACAACAGAAGAAATCACAGTCCTAACCAACTCAGCAAAGATAAAAACGTAGTAATTTTGCCAGCTGATAATGGTTCGACTACAGTTATTCTTACTAAAACAAACTATGTAGCTAAAGGGTAGGACGCAACTCAGTGACGAAACATTCTAAAAAAATGTATAGTGATCCTAATAAAAAAAAATCAAGTAGAATAAAATAAAATATTGAGCAAAAAAAACTTTTGAAAAATTATGTGTTGGAGATGTAAAAACTTCAATCCTGAGCCAATCAGAACACAACAAATTTTTACTTATTGTCAAAAATTCATGAACCAAATAATCCAGGAACAACAATAGTGGTAAGTCTCACTTACTCACTTACCAAAATAATTTCAGCTTTTGTAGATTACTTTTGACAACCATTTGTAAAATAATAGACTTACATATTAAAGAAAGTTATCATTTTATAAATATTTTACAAAATACCACTATTCCTAAGATAACTAACATTACTATTTGCTGGCGCACTTTATTATTCCCCATAACGATGTCGCCCTTTATACTAATATTCCCCATAATTTGGGCATAGAAGCTATTCTTCATTTTTGTAATCAAAGGCCTCATCCTCAAATGCATCTACATGTTTTCTCTGCAAGCTAGCTGATTTTGTCCTCACTTGCATTGTTTTCTCTTTTGAGGATGAATTTTACCTTCAAACTAAGGGGACAGCAATGGGTACTAGAGTAGCACTATCTTATGCCAACCTCTTCATGTGGTTAATAGAAAAAAATCTTATAATGCAAAACTTACAACCGTTATTGTGTTATAGGTTTATTAATGACATTATTTTGATTTGTTCACATGGACATAATACACTCACTGCCTTCCTCATAGATTTAAATAATTTCGGACTCTTAGATTTCACACATACTATATCTATAAATCAAATTAGTTTCTTAGTCGCTGATTTAACACTTTTTGGAAGGTACTATAAAAAATATAAATATAATACCATATAAAACCAACTAAAAATGAACAATAATTACATTTTGATACCTGTCATCCTTTTCACACCAACAGATCAATTCTATATTCGATGTCCATTCGCAGACACCGTTTATTCAGTAATAAAAAAATTTAGAAGACAATACTTTTCCAATAAAAAAAACTAATTGTAACAAATTAACTTGACCATCTACTAGAAAAACATCATAAATTTCGAAATGAAATTTTCACCTTAACCTAAATTACATTCAAACTTAAATAAAAATAAAAATAAGGTATTTCTCCGTACTACTTATTTTCCTGGTGCTAAGAAACTAAGATCTATTTTAACAGGTTTATTCCCTATGCAAAGGATCCTTCCATATATGTATATATATTTTATTTTTATTATTTACTTTTGCAAACAAATGGCAGCACGATTCCTTTGCTTCTTGTGTCTGACGCTCTGATTGCTTGGGCGGCCGTCAGCCAGCATAAGCCAAAGGCCCCGCAAATACAACGCTCGTGGGATGACTTGGAAGCAAAAGGGTTTTTAGAGCGACCGTGCACGATTTCAAGGCTTGGCCACTTGGGTGGCCGAAGTAATTTGTTAAGTACAAATGTGTAAGTGCTACTACCCCATCGATGAATTATTCAAGAAAAGTTCCAATTGACAGTTAATTTCAACAAACTAATATTTTAATTTTGTATTGCTTTTAAGGTATTTTGAACAATTCTCATTGCTACCTATGTATATAATATGACAAGCACCACTAAAAAATACTGAAATAAAGAAAATGAACTAAACTGGGTATAACTCCACTTTTCATTTATTATTCTTTCGTCTTTCCTCTCCCTAACGCCTCAATTGCTAAATGTGTATCTGTAAAACTCTGAAACGGCATTAAGCCGTCGAAGCGGAGGCGGAGGTCTTCTAAAGAGCAAATATTTATATTATCTAAAAAGTTGCCGCCTTCGAAGATTTTTCGCTTCACAACTTTCTCTTGGCTTTAAGGAAAAACTTCGTGCGATCGCAGTCTCACTCGAGTGTATCGCAATCTCTGAAATAGTCTGAAAGTTTTACGCCCACTACAGTTGGAATCCCTCGGTTAGTTTTTTTTAGCAGAAATGGTTTCTTCGTTAAATAGGATAAAAATAAAATATTGACGTATTCCACAAAATATTATCCCTCTGAGAACTGAATGGTCTGCTGTTGATTCGCGCCTTGGACGCGTCTTATTATTTTTGGATCGTGGTTTGCGTTATTAAAATCGGCATCGAAATCAGTGTAGTACCTTTCCATTTATTTTTATTTATTTATTTATACAAGTTAATTTTTTATAATATTTAATATGTATCTCCTAACCTAAGATGTCGCGTTCCTAAGGTACTCCTATATATTGGTAGATGAGGAACTTTTTGGGGGTTACCTGTACAATGAGTTTTCTTACATCGATAGCGACATAATCCACAAATAGTATGTTAGTTGGATAGCGTGGTGGTTTTTTGTCCAAAACTCTTAATTTTGGCCTTGGTGCCATATAGAGATGCTCTCACCGCTTTCCCAACCTTTGATGTCATACCGGAGTACCGACTCACATAACGCATGGTATACACTTCTTAAAGTGTGATAATCTAAAGCACTGCTTAAACTTTGAACGATATAAATCAGCTTTCTTACCCTGACAGTGATATATGTACAAGATGCGTTCTCCCACCGTAAATTTTATCTACCTGCGACAGCTAGGTATTAGATTCGTAAGCGTTGATGAACATTAAGTTATTTTTTTGGCATTTTATAACAAATTAGATAAAATTCAAATCCTTAAAAAAAATACACAGCATTGATGCACGCGATTGTCCATAACGAGCAAAGACGTCAAACTAAGGCCTTGCCAAATAAATAACGATTTAAGGACTTGTATCGGTCAAGTGTATTCCAGTCCCATAAAATGTTGCCTTGTTACATAAATTATCCTCAAAACATACCGGCAAACCGTTAAAAAGAATTTAAAATGTGCCAAGGGATAATTACCGAAATTTTATAAACATAAAAGGATGCCTAATACTTTTGCCCAAGGATATGTGTGTGTGTATGTCTCCCGAATTCCCTACTCAATATCTGTAATATATAAGGCATGAGTTCCGTAGAGCTCACGCTTGATTCGTTATTATTATTTTTTTTCGTTGATATCCATGATTTCAATACAATGTAATACAGCAGAAAACAATGATGATGAAACATTGACTATAACACATTACAAATCCGCTTTGCTCTATACCTGTTATATAAATCAATCCTAAATCGTTAGACGAATAGCGGCGGAAGATGCGAAGTGTTTCTCTCCTCTCGAGTTTGCAATTCAAACAGAGAGTACGCCCTTATTTAATAGAACTTAGACAAGACAAGATAAGACAGTGTGTCGGCGACGAGGCGGTCGCGTTGTCTCGTTACTCTCGAGCGCCCAGATAGTGTCAATAAACTTGAAAGGTCGAACAGATTAAATTATAGGGGTATCGCCTGCGAGGCAGACGAACAAACATACAGACAAACAGAAGCGATGCACAGATTAAGCAGTCTGGCGCGGAGTATTGCTTCGCGTTGCGGCTTGTAAGGAATAGTCGCTCGCTCCTTGGCAAGAGACGGTTATTTGATTTATAGTAAAATTGCGAATTTATAATAGTAATTTTACAAAACTAATACAATTTATTTTTTTATCTATTTGCAACATACATATATATTCAAACGCAAGAGCACAGAAGAAAAGAAAGTTACTATCCAGAAAATACCGTTATATAAGCTTCTAAATTTAGGTGTATATCTGACTGAGCGCAGATTGCCTAGCACATAAATAAAACGTAAATGCTTGTTTTCTAAAGTGCTCAGTACAACCGAGCCCGCCTTGCTAGGAACTCCTGTGATAAGGTGAGCTCACTTACTGGATCTAATTGGATTGCAGTGTTTATGTCAAAGATATAGTAAAGATAGATATATAGATATAGATCGTAAGTGCTGCGGGCGAACCCATTATTGTTAAAATGACTTTGTCTCCTTGCCACCAAGAGATAAGTCTCAAATACTTTAGGATATAAACAATTTTCTAATTCAGACTTCAACAGCGAGGTCGATGGCAGGTCAGAGAGGCTCCTTATCTACCTGCTTAAAAGTTTAAGAAAAATTACTCCTGCTACTAGACTGGTAACCGCTCGAGGTCACTTGATTAAGCAATTACAACTGATGGCGCCCGCAGTAGCCACCAGGATCAGATGGATAACGGGCAATTTTAAAGATAGATGACAACAGGTCAGCAACTAACCCCCCTATCTAAGGGAAACCACGTTTCTAAATTCCCCCGGTGATCCACCAAATGTAACACTGCTTTTGCAGAGTGCAATGTCTTTTGATCAATACTTTTATTTAATTCGCCTCTTCGAGGGGGTTCCCGGATGGGAACTGAACCGTGGGTTGGGCCGGCCGCAAAACAAATTAACCTTGCGTTCAAACCGCATGGAGACATTGAACTCATAACAACAGTAAAGATTTTAAAGTTTCCCCTGAGGGCGCACTCCCCCCCCCCCTGTCTCACAAGACGCCCCCTTCAATAGCACGACGCCTCCTGAACCTACGTATATGGTTTAGCAATGCTGTACAGTGTGAATAATATTTATAAATATTGTAATTATTGTTTTTTCTTCTCTATTTCTTGCCATATTTGTGAAATAAATTTTATAGTTTTATCGTATAATAGGTTTATTATAGAATAATAGTTTTATTATTAAATAAAGAGTACAACCTCTCAAATAAGTTGCCATTGAGGCTATTACGGGGGTTGCCGACGTATACAAGCTACAAGAGAAGAAATCTTTACAGCTGCCCAGCTGGCGAGTATTCAACATAATGAATGTAGGTTTATCACGTAAGTTCTCAGACAATATTATATCTTCCAGCTGGTGACTTGTGTAATGCCATTATCAATGTTCTCGCTATTGAAAAAAGGAATAAAATGGAATGGTAGACAAACAACTATAGTAACAATAAATTCATTATAAATATATTTATATATATATTGAAGTGAATACTATGAAATCTACTCTATATTTCGACAAACAAAAACCTTCTAATTTTTCAATATTGTTTAATACAATAGAAATAGGTAATAATTGCATATGTTTTATGTAGCTATATATTGTTATTGATGTGTATATATGTAAAACAATACATATGCTAAATAAATGTCCAAAAAAAGCTTTTTTTCATTTATATGGAAAAGGAAGTTCAACTAAGATAGAGTTTTTTATTTTATTAGTAGTAGTAGTAGTAAAATAAGCGGGGGGCTTGACTCCAGCCCTTGTTGTCACCTGGATCTATAAGATCTTTTGTAACTACCCACTGGGTGGTTGAGTCAGTGGTCTGCTA
>JAOPUG010000215.1:51087-62274 GCA_027564375.1 Micropterix facetella
ATAATAAAGCTTGAAACGTTGTGAATGTAGGATCTCTACTGTTTAAGAGAAAAGCGTTTTAATTGAATAATTAGCGTTTTTACGTTTATTATTTTATAATTATTATTACACACTTGAATCTTTGAGATAAGGCATGAAGAGAACTATGCCAGATGATATTTCTTTCGAGTCTTCCACCTACTAGACATTTATTTGGCAGACATTACAAAAATACGTCTTCAATAAATATGCTTTAATCAGTGTTCTGCTGATTCTAACTGTACCTACTGCTTTTGCGTCGAATCATGCTTATCTAAGGGAACGAATCGATATGGACGATAAGCTCTTTATAAAACACCTATCAATGGATATCAGGCATTGTTCGCATGTCAATTACGACACGCATTTTGTTGGCGTTCCTACTGTTTTGCACGAAACCATGAGGGCGTTCATGACGTCGGTCAGATCTTGGCCTGTCGCGAGCAAATCAGAGCCAGTGGCATTGCTAAACCACAGCAGCAGCATGAAGTCTAACTAAATATCGTATATCAAGTATAAAACTATCCTAAACACTAAAAAAATCGTTTTTTGGTCAAAAATGGGGTTTTCTGATAAACTCATTCTAATGCAAGTGTCCTAAACGACGGCCAAAAATATTTTTCTAGTTGTAAGTGAATGAAAAATAATCCTTACCGACCGTTCCGAATATAGGCGAGTCTGTAATTATCATAGCCGTTCAGAATATTATCGAATTTCGACATATTTTGAAAATGCTATCGTAATAATATCCCAAACGCAAAGGATGTTATCAAAACTTCCTATGACATTGTTAAGATCCGATATCTTGCCATAAAACTATCATAAACGGCAAAGGGCGCAAATATCGCTTTTAAATTGATGTCTGTTAATGACAATTAATAATATTTTTTATTTATTGCTTGTGTTAAGGAGATGTAAAATCATTGAATTATTTGGTTATATTGTGATTTTATTGAATATACATATTAGGTATGTTTAGCCCTAGATTTTTGTGTCTTATAATATGTTTAATTTAGACTAATTTAAAACACAAAGTATTCTCTGTCAAAGAGGCTTATAACAAGATTTCAGCTACCTTATATGTGGTTACTGCAACATCTTCAATCAGTTAACGCCGGATACTATGCACATAATCTACGAAAGTTGTGTTTCAGTAATTCCAGCTATGTCTATAGAATAGTTTCTCGTAATTTTCTCTCTACTTTTGTACAGATCTTGGCATACACGAATGATTGCTTCGCTGTCTTTTCCTCCATCCAGCAAGCCCGACAATTCAATTCAAATCAAATGAAATTCGATCAATCAATCAAAAGTTTAAAAATAACATAAATACCTTGTTGATAGAAACAGTACTTAATATTTTACATCTTTTTTTTTAAAATGACGAATTGTATGAGCTATATTGAAAAGAACCGCCAAAGAAATCCAGATGGCTACTTTTTTGTTATTGTTGTTGTCAAAAAATTGTGAAAATTATGTAAGGAAAGAAATGATTTAATTTTCTTTGAATTATATAATATGTAGTGAGGTGAATCTGAAAATTAAATTTTATCGTGCACCAGTCGCCGCTCGACCCATACGAGCACTGTTTTTAAATTACTCGGAGGTTTACTATGTTTCGATTGATTTTTAGGTACTATTTGAGTACTAAAAATCATTATCTACTATATTTAATAGTAATTATCAGTAAATTTGGAAAAAATAAGACATGTTCAGAACTATTGGGTACTTATGCAATTAAAGACAATCTTGGTTGTTTGACATTATAAATAGGATAAAACGAATTTACCGCTTGAAGTTTGTAACACCCGACGTTTCGGCTGTGTTGCAACCACCGTTGTCCAGGATAGTCGACCCTGGACAACGGCGGTTGCAACGTCGCCGACACGTCGGGTAATACAAACTTCACGCAGTAAATTCGTTTTATCTTATTATTTGGTACCTATTTAAATATAAACAAGAAACAAAAAAAACTCAAAATATTTCATTGAAATATGATACAATTATTAATAAAAAAACGTGTGCGGTCGGGGGATCCCCGCCAGGAAAGAAGTTCCTTACGCTTTTAGAAATATAAACACATTTATACAATTGATATATCGAGTGGCCGATTGATACTAGTCGACTCCCCACAAGCCGTGTTAAAGAACATCGTTTCGAAAAAAATATATATTTGTATTTAAAAGTGCAATTAAGAAAACTAAGATTTAGGTGATCGGGAAGACGAGCTACTACAGGTGTCCTTGGATAAAGTCTTCGCAGATACTTTCGTTGGAAGATGCGGATTTCCTTTACATCTGGGGTATATTATTGAGCTCTTGCGGTCTGTTTGCATTGCATTAAATATCTTTTCCTGCAACCCAATGCAAAAATAATGAAAAACCTTGCCAGAGTGAGAGCATATTAACTCGTCTTTGGGCGTTAGAGGATCGCTGCATTTTTGACACTTCATATTGACGTTCGGGTTTGACGGCTTTGTGTATGATTTTTTAAAATATTTTTAAATAGTCTTATTTTTATTTGATGGCCTTGTATAAGCGACACTCGCCTGTTTTTAGTTATACAGTTGTTTATTGGGACATTATAAATGTACTGATATTTCAATTACGATCCAGCAAGGACACAAACCGTTCCCTGTTCGATCGTTACTTTAACTTATCAAGGCAGATGGCGCTGACGCCTGCCGGTGAAGTGATGTATGACGATGCTGCTAGATGGCATTTTATTTATTTTCAATGTTCACATTAAAATTTATATTCATTTCGGTCGGTGCAGAATGATTTAGCAAACGCACAAATCATTCGTTGATTCGATTAATATTTTATCGTGTATGTCGTATACATTTGCCATACACTTTATTATATTTCTTTCGGTCGGTGGAGTGTAATAATAGAAAAAAAACCAAGCGCCACACTGAGGACAACCACGGACGCGCGGCTCGGTTTCTGCGAAAAATCTTGAGCCAACAAACCAAACGACGATTCGGACTTCTGTGCCTAAAAAGTTTACATAGGTGAAATTGTTTTTAATTTATAATTTATGGGTAACGGTATTTCGTTATTGTCGATTTCTGCTCGTCGACAACCCGTGAGCCATGTAAAAGAATGTCGTTCCAATTATTTGTAAATTATGTCCAATAATAAAAACAATATCCATAATGATCGAGAAAAGTGCAAATATTTAAATATACGCTTAGAAGAGTCACTCTAAGTATTTTAATTAGAGCAATCAAGTACCATATACGAACTATTCATCACAGCTATATAACTCGTCCAACTTATAAAAATCATGTGTGGATGCCAATTTTATTTTGATAAATCTTTCGACTGTTTGAAACTCCAGAAGTCTATTTAGAGAGGAAGGTAGGTTAGGTTAAGAAGGCAGGCAGGTTAGGCAAAGCTTAAAATAACACATTTAAACGATTTTTATTATCTGCGCTAGGAACATTCTGGATAGCGCTATGTTTAACCGGTAGTGAAAGTCAAGGGCGTGGTGATCACCATTCAGTTCTCGATTTGCTGTATTTATTCTCACATTGAATAGACACTGAAAATTATATTCATATACCATAGTTAATATCTTATATTTCCTAAAATACGGATCGCATAGGTCTCTTATCATCTGCTCTTGAAGTTTAGGATATTCTAGAGTTATCAATGGAATTTCCCCATAGTAGGTAGTAATAGAGCTTTCCTGGAAGCAGACATGCTATGTTAAGAGAGATACTGATTCTCCAGCTAGGTATTTAATTTTGTGCACTGCTTATATCACGACGAGAGGCTACTACAAAGTTCATGTATGTGAGACTTCCAGTTGAATTTATTGACAATAAGAAGAAAATCCCATTCCTTGTTTTAACTTAATTGACATTTGAACTGATAAGGTCGGCAAATCAATAGACCTTCTGTAGTGAGTCTAGAAATGCATGGCGGTGGTTTTTTTAGGATAAAGAATGATATTATTCTGTTTGAAGCAATCGCATGGGGTATTTAACATAACTATTGGCCTTATATTTTAGGTCAACAATATTGAAAAAACGGGTATCATCGGCATATAAGATTGTATAGATATTTTGGATTACGAATTTTCAATGTCATTAAAAAAGAACAATTAAAGTAAAGGTCCAATAATTAAGCCTTGTGGATACCACAGTATAGTTTTTCGGTATTGATCTCGAATCCTTGTGTACGATTAGATAAATATGATTTGATAAGATCATGGTCATTACCGCCTGTGCCATAGGCATTTATCTTTTATTTGTATATGGGAGAATAGAATCATCAACTGATTGGAAGGCTCCTGAAAGGAAACGGGTGTAGGGAGTCTTCATTTAAACGCGACATGTGATTTCACTAGAATACAACTTCCGCCTCTCTTATGATTTTTCTGCAGAAGTGCTTGCAAGCTTAAAGTTGTAGCAAATTAATCTCGTGCTGTTGCAACCAGTGCTCTTATCCTCAGAGTATATGAATTTCCAAATTTAAGTATCGATTGCCAATTTCTGGCATATTTGAATTCATGTCAATTTGTGTATCATTTTTCTTCATATTCTAACTTCGCAAAGTTTAATTGCATAACGCTGATTAGATTCATCATAATTATTATTGTCGATAATTGACGATCTTGTGACATTATTTCCTAAAAAAATTGAGACACAGTTTCATCTGACTTTCCAATGCCATTTTCATTTTGATGCAATAACTGACTCGCTTGAGGCTGAACCCGCTGTGCTGCTGCGCGCGCCGTCGTGCAGGCCGCAGCCGTATCTGCTTTGTAAATAATATTGTTGACAGAAGCCGAGCTGTTAGCAACACTCTTTTTCATTTTTAGTTCTGCCACTTTATCAAAATATTAATTAAAAATCGAGCTTGGTCTCGTATTATTTGAATGGTGGCGAATTTCTGATTCAACTTGTGATTTTTTTATGTAGGTACATCATTTGATTAATTGATTTGTTGTATCGTATTAATTTAATACTTCAGATAATTTATATATAACCACTACTAACTGCAGATTTGCATTGGAGAGCCTGCATTTTGGTGGTCCCCATCCATCCTCCATACGGATTCTCGTCCTTTCGCCCAGTCATTTCTTTGTATGTTTATGGCAGTCCAGCTGTAAGTCTCACTGATCTCCTTCGTCATTTCTCCTAAATTCCACTATGTCCTTTCGTCCATCAAGCGAACACAATTCATCTGTGAAAGGCATGCTAGTACTGTGTGACACTGGAACCGATTGCGTTTCTTCCTTAACTATATATTGGAAATTAGTTCATGCGAACAATCGTCGATTTTCCCATATTCGAATAAATTTAAACACATTTGGTGCGACCTCACATTTAGTTCCTTTTTTTCGTGCGGAAAAGTAACCACCGCTGATTTCACATTACGTTCTAATTAACGTATTGCCCTGTCCAAATCATATGAACTAATTTCCGATTTTAGTTAACGAAGAAACGCGATCGAGACCACTATCTGGTTTGTTTGGAGGTTACCCTGAGATTCTTTAGTACTTGCAGCATATACCTGTCTGAGTAGACGTATATCTAAATATTTTATAATCATACCAGCTGTTAAATCGTCTAAGGCTGAAATTTTTAGTGCCTAAATGATTTTTTTCCACCAACAATAGCGTCTCGCCGGTAATGCATTCATAACTTTGAGCTAAAATATAAGCGCTAACAAAGGCAGACGATTGACGTAAGTAAAACTAAGTAGGTAAGATATGACTCATAAATATAACTATGCCTAATGTTTTCCACTTTATATATGTAGACAGCGTCTTCTTCTTTAATGTTGCTCATCCCGAGCCGTCCCGCGGGCGTCCGGTATCGCGGTATAACGCGCGATTGAATTCTATGTATAGTCTAATTCTATGTCTACGAAATATAAGTTCGCGTAGGTGTCATTAAAAAGCAATAAAACTATCAGAAAAATCCCAAACTATTCCGTTCATTTAAGTTTTTGAGTAATAATTGTATACCTGTATCGGAAAAAAATAAAAACTTTGAGTAGCATTGTAAAGTCAAATTATACCTTATCTACTAGGATAGACCACATAATCTTTGATGTTTGAAATTGTTATAATCTATAATTAATGAAATTTCAGTTTTTTTATGTGATTAATGTTTTCATTTTTTAGTTTAACCTATTACCTTATCAGGTAGTTTCAGTTTGAGTGCAGTGCCTTCGTCCAGTCAAGACACCAGTGTTCCTGTTATAA
The DNA here is from genome assembly GCA_027564375.1 of Micropterix facetella. Lineage (NCBI taxonomy): Eukaryota > Metazoa > Arthropoda > Insecta > Lepidoptera > Micropterigidae > Micropterix > Micropterix facetella. The sequence continues at coordinate 57,328 of JAOPUG010000215.1, forward strand.
TAAGGAAGTATTTCTTCCGAATTGGTGAGTTTCTCATTTTTTTTTTATTTTCTATATACCCCTCGCGGTAACGACAATTATCTTACAGGCAGCCGGATTTTCATAACATCACGTGGCAATATTCAGACGATCACCCATTCAAGTACTAACCATGCCTTCAGTGACTTAACGGAAATCAGTGTTTCAACGCGGCTACGGACGTTACATTTTGTTTTTCGTTCGGTGCACTGCATTATTTTGTTGTGGTATATCCTCGATCGGACACATTTTATGATAAACTAGTCCGAATTTGTTTCGCCCTTGGGAAGAACTTCGTATTATTTCGGAAGTAAATATTAATCCCGGTTCTAGTAGTGTTAATGGGCCATTGTTTCAAAAACATTTAAATGAACACGCCCAGCTATTTGTTTTAAATGTCTACAATGCAAGGGAGTAGGGCAACGCCCAGACTAACTTACAGTGGTTAGTCCCTAATTCACAATATTTTATTAGTCTAACAACATAGTAATATTATTTATTATTTAATATTACGTACCTAACGATCAATAGGTAATTATGTTTTGAACTGTAACAGATCTCCTAAAATAAAATGTAATTGGTTTAGGAAGTTGTAAAGTTTGCATTGGTTACAATAATTACCTGTGGTCTAACCTTAATCGAATCTCATATAATATAATCGCTTTCACATTTTGATTGCACCAAAAATTGAGTCCTATTAGTAGCGTTTCAATAGAGAATTTCAGCATTTTTAATCGCTATATTTTGAATAGTAGTCCTAATTTTCTGTGTTTTTTTTAATATTTGAACAAACACATTTTTACTATTATCGATTCAGATCAAGACGATTTAGTCTATCTATATCAGGTGTTTAGACGCTTGGCGTAAGAAAGTTCGTGGGGTGAAATAAGTGTGAAAAAGGCCCCGAAGACTTAATTACAACTATGGCGTATTTTTATGTCGTAGACAGTGGTTCGCATATATTTTGGCAAGTTCCGCCGCCCTTGTACGATAACATAAATCAGGCAAAATCATGTAAAATATGTATGTGTACAATAACATAAATCAGGCACATAAATTAAAGCAACTCTTAAGATAAGCCACACAATGAGGAGCTCTCATTTATTAAAATTGAATCAAAAGAGCCATCAAACGAAAAAAATTGAAATATGAAAATACAAAAAAATATGAAATAGATGGTGAAAACCTTCAACGATAAGTATTTAATGTAGCGGTGATCGCTGATCACTGATCACTTTTTGTTCGCTAGATTTTTAACCATGTTAGAGTGATTGGTCTTGAGATATCACTTAAGCTTATTTGGGAGCACTAGGATGTTAGAACTTTTTAAAAGAGCACACACTGCGGTCTCTCTTTATTGGTAGCTTCTACTGATGTAAAGCCAAAATTCAAATAGTTATCATTGCATTTACGACAGTTCCGTTTCTTTCTTTCCGTTTCATTTGAACTTGCTTTTGAAGTCGACTTGCTTATTTAATAAAAATATTTCAATTTTCCTACGACTTCCCGCAAACACAAAGCGACAGAATGAAATAAAGCGGGTTCTCTTCTGGTAGATGGCGCCTTAAAACCGTTTACTTTTCTTCTCATATATGTATTCTTCGTTCGTTATGGAATTGAACTAGTTCGCCGAAGCGTTCCGGTTCTGAACTGAACCGGTTCGGTGTACGGAACCGGTAAACTGACGCGGTGAACTGAACCGGTTCACGTTCGCAGGAGTGCCTCGTGCCCCGCGGTGCACACTTAAAGAATCACTTTCGTAGACTACAATTATAATAAAAAAATGTATAGTGTTGCACGGTTCTGCACTAAGTATGCAGTGCTTTTACGTCTGTATGTCATGCACGCCACTGTGGATACGGCACATGAAGAAGGAGAAGAAGATTCTTATCTTGTTTAATTTAGAATGCTTATCAATACATGCGCTTATGGCTACACCCGCGAACCTCGTGCGTAAGCACAATAATCAGTGCAGTGCATACATGCCAACGGGCAGAAATGGACCCTCCGAAATCGCGCACTTCGGGAAACAAAAAACTGCAACAGACTCAGCAGCAGGTGGATGAGGTGGTGGACATCATGAAGACGACGGTCGAGCGCGTGATCGAGAGGGACCAGGCCTTGGCCGAGCTGAATAGCAGGGCGCAGGCGCTGCGAATCGATGCGCTCGTCTTCGAGGAGAGCACCGGCAAATTGAAGAAGAAGTCCTGGCCTGGAAAACTGGAGATGATTATCATTATCCTTATCGGCGGAGTGGTGGCGATCATACTCATGATTCTGATTATCATGGCGATTGTTGATAAGACTAAAGGGTGTAGCAGTGATGATGATGATTGACTTTTTAATGTTTACAATAAATTGAATGCATTAAAACAGTTTTTTACTTATATCAAATCTGCAATGCAATAAACAGAAAAGCTTCGAAGAGCATTGCCATAAATTAACGCAGCCTCCAAAAATTGTTGCGTCAGTGCGGATTTCCAGTCACCATTCGAGAAACAGGTTATTATATTGCTCGTTGATTTTCATAAACATCGAAATGACCAAGTACGCAGCCAGCAAATAAAAACTACGAACGCTGGAGAAGGTTGATTTTTTTGTGACAAGTATAACTTAAGGATGCTTATAATAACTAATTTCCAATAAGTATAAGTTAAGAAAGTCTTTCGCACAAAGGCAGGCTTGGAACATAGCACCCCGAATGTAAAATAAACTAGAAGAACCTGTTACAATATTAGATAATATTGATAGTTTCAAACTAGAACTAATAAATGGCCTAGGAAAACGGTTGTTCGTTGGCTTCTTGACAGAGGTAAACGAGAATGTGAAAACCTTCTATAGGTACTCATGAGGACATACTTACTTAATTAGATAATATTGATTCCATTTATAAAGGCATAATATAACATTAAACTATCTTGTTATGCAAAATACGAATATGCATATTTTTTGCTATATTCTGTTATTATTAGAATTCTACCACTTCTTATATAATATATAATGGCATTGATGTATATTCTGTTTTTAATTTATTTATTCATTTTAATATACAATCAAACAAACTTACATACTCTACAATCAATTTCGTTGTTTGATAAATGTATGTAATAATTCACACAATAACACCACAAAAGGTAGTTAGTTACAAGAGCTTAGTATTTTAAAATAATCCCCAAATGTTTAATTTGAAAATTTGCCGCGTTGACCTGAATAGAAATATCTATATCTGACACTGCCGACAGCAGGGCATTTACACGTCGAGAGGTTATGGCCACTAACGCCATCCATATAACACCAGTGCCAGAGAATAGCCCCACCAAGAGCACGCGAGATATTGAGCGAAAGTAGTTGTCGGGCACGAAGGAACCAATTTTGGTAAGACTGAGCGGGCTATCCACTCTTCCATTTAATATACCGTGAATGTGTAGGATCGAGCATTTTCTCCGTAAACAAACTCCTAGAGTTTGTTTTCAGTCAAAATTACTCGAATACAAGAGTGGATAGTATCCATACTGCTTGAAGTGCACGAACCTTAGAAAACGTATTTGTACTTTCTCTAGCATTAGTGTATATAACTCGTCGTGTGGGTTCCAAATAGCGGCATTGAACTCCAGTATGCTTCTCAATATCGATCTGTTTTACAATCACGTTCATAACGCTAAATTAGTTCACGAATCCTAACAGCCAAAATGATGAGCTCGCAAGCGCTTCCATGTGGTTGTGATATGTGAGTGGGCAGTCGAATTTAACGCCGAGGTCGGTCACCTCCATCACGCGCTGACTCCGAGACAGGAGTCAGCGCATGATGGAGCACAAGCACAATGGGATTTTGAAGCTGCACCCAGTGGTTAGTTCCGCTATCCAATGCTGTTCGCAGATATCAGTCAAGTGGCTATGTTCCATCAGTCAAGTGGCTATGGGTCGGTTCGTTTGTCCAACTTAGGCTAACCCACAGCTGCTCCACCACCGTTATAATCTACGTAGCAACAACTATAGTTTGTCGCCTACCCGCATAACAACGGATGACGACTGACAGCACTTTAGTCTACGCTGGACAACGGCGGTTGCAACATTGCCGACGCCGAAACGTGGGGTACTAAAAAACTTCACGCAGTAAATTTATTGTAACCATGAGGTAAAAGCATGTTGTTTTTTATTGTTAATCTAATTAATTGCTTATTTTTATTATGAATACATAGTTTCTTTCTCGTCCCAAGCTATACGCCACGTTGTATAGCGATTGTGGTCAAATTTTCATTGGTGCTTCTTCTAAATGTTTTTTTGTTCTTTAATCTGTCATCAGATCTGAGTTTAAACTACAGATCGGATTCCTCAGAAATTTCTCATGCATATTTAGATGATATTACTCTGATTGTCGTGTATACTTTCGGTCAGCCCCATGTGATGCATTACGCGCCAGCTGTCCTCTAATCCTGATAGGACCTCAACTCGACGTTCGGCGGCCTCAAAGTCGTACTGGATTTAAACTTGGCCATATCTCCAAAATCGTCTCCTTTGAGGAAACCGTCACCGACTGCTCCTATATTGAAGCCGACCGGAGTGGATGTGCCTGAGTAGTAGTCGTCTTCTGGGAATGCGATGCGACGATTTGCTCTCCTCAGCTGAGCTTGAACTTCCAAACTCGTCTGTTCGGCGACTCGCTTCATGTCTACTTCACGTCTGTATTCGGCTATGACCTGGCAAAGTCCAAAAACTCCGAACCACATGTAGAACAGCCCCACTGAAACAAACGTTGAGAACAGATTTACTAGTTGTACTGACAGTGGACCTCACGACTCCTCACGTGTATTAGATCGAATAAAACGGCCACCGTCTTGAAAAGAAATCAAAAAATGAAAATCTGAATATATACGAATAAGATCCAAAATATTATAATTCCCCCCCCCACGTTTTTGATATTGCATATAT
>JAOPUG010000215.1:228931-242451 GCA_027564375.1 Micropterix facetella
ATAGTGAATATGGATGAAACTTGCACTTTCCATAAACATTTTTTGTCAAGAAATACTTTTTTTTTTTAATTCCGCGATAATCTTGCACTTTATGACTATTGTTAAAATGCTCTACTATTTTTTTTTAGGCTTCTTGGTCCTCCTGTTTAGGGTGAAAGATGGATACGAAAATATATTTTTTTCAATTTGCTATCATCATGTTATTTTACTACGACTTAAATAAATTTCCAAAAAATGTAATTGTTGAAATTTACACACATCGTCAGCTTAAAACGTTACAAATCAATAAATACATTTAAATAGTGTTCAAATACATTTATTAATACACCTGTAACAGTGTGTTTTGAAAAAAATGTGGAATAAGCCACATTGGTTCTAAGCAATTAATATTTATTTTTTAGTCCTAGAATTGTATATAAGCTCATGTGCTTAGAGTAAAAGCGAGTCGGCAAAAGAGTAAAAGAGAGCATCACGTCAAAAGCAACCGATAGCGACATATCGTCCGTCTCTGTTGTCTTATATATTTTATAGTATAATGGTTCAATTACTGTGAAAAGCTATAAAATTACTAAGCTTAAGGGTACGCGGTAAACTTCCTTCAAATTATTTTTAACGGTAAAAGCTATTTTGAACATCAGGTTGCAACATTCTAAAGCTATCCCAAAGTATGGATTGTGAACCACTGGTGGGTCGCGAACGATTTTAGGTAGAAAGTTTTAAATTCAAAACATTTAAATTCAATGGGAGAAAATTTTGATCATTACTCCCTTGAAAAAATAGAAAAAAAATGAGAATAAATCTGGCCTTTGAAACCATTTCGGATTGGCGAAGCACAGTGTTTCGTTTATACAAGGTAGATGGTAGTAATTCATTATCGAGTTCTGGTACGATGACGTCACGGAGCTATTTATGGATAGTTACGCTACGAACGTGTAAACTATACGTCTAATACACTTTCACTAATTCAGGCCCATACGCTTTTGATGTTTTCCATCTCTCTTCGTCTCATGGCTTCAGAGTGTGTCTCGCTCGCACGCGCCCCGCGATAATGCCAGAAAAGCTTGTTTTTTTTTTTACCGGAAAATGGTTCAAAATATAAAATCTAATTCCTAATAAACCTTCTTATAACAAATGGCTACTATTTCCACATTTAAGTCAGGAATGCCATAACCGAGTAACATTAACCCAAAGGATAAATACGGACTTTAGTTTTTATTTAATTTCTAAATAAAGAAAATGAAACATCGAAAAACTTACTCGGTATTAAACTCGGCAAAGATTTGAAGATTCAAAATCATATTTTTAATTACCGCAATGTCCAACCGCCAATGAATGCTGTTGACTCTAGAAAATGTAAAAACGATGGTTTACAGTAGTAGTAGCTTTAATAGAAATTTCGAAACCCAACAATCGCATTTAATATGTATTTTTCGCTCCAGATGTTCCGTGCTCATTTTGTAACTGAAAAATGGCAGGTACTCGGAAGGTTTATTATATATACATATATGTATATATGAGGTTTACAAAGTCAAAAAGGGCAGAATCAATATATAGCCATTTTTTTAAAATAAATTTAAAGTTGATAGGCTTAGTGCAATTGCTGAAAAAAGTTGGAAAATAATAACTCGTCTGCCCACAAATTTCTATTAAAAGTATCGAAAAGTAAAATTGTCATTCCTAACATCAATTTTCACCATAATAGAATTAATTTTATCTCTAAAAGAGGTCATTAGTACTTTTGGACTTATTATCGTATTTCTTGTATTTAACGAAACGCCGCACGCTGTGATTAATCTGAGATATCTACTAAAGCTGGCGAAGAACTCATTGATCCATCGCAAACTTCTGACGACATTTTTTATACCAGTTGATTATCCAACTGGTATAAAAAGCTTTAAGTGCTGCTCCTTTTCACCAGATCTTACATGTTTGAAGTCTGATTTTCCGCAATTGCACAAATGAAAAAAAAACGGACCACCTAGCAATTAATTATCAAATACATGCCGGTTAAAATTGACTAAAATTAAGGTGGAGGTCATTGCAATCATAAGCAAAAATCGAAAACAAGTGCATTCTTCACGCACACTTAATTATAGATGATGAAAATGACCTATTTAAATATGAGATTTTTTATGTATTCGAGTTGTAATGGCATAAATATGACCAAGAGCTTATATTATGGGACAATATTTTGCGCTTTCGTGGGTCGCGAACCGCCGGACAGATTTCGAAGAAGTCCTGTGTAAATACCTACCTCTAGTATGTACATGGAATGATAGGCGGTACGGTTAATATTTTCAGATCTGGGAAGAGTTGTCTGGCGAGGGCATCTTGTTCTATATGGCTCGTTTCGCATGCTTTGTATGGCCTATTATGGTCTGACTAGGACGCGATCTCGGTCAGAAGCACATTCCCACAGGCGTGCATATACACAAAGCAGCACATGCGCACTGCATTACCACAGTATATAGACATTAGCTTTTCTTAGAACACGAACAACGTCACGAGTCGTAAGGGCCACCACAAATCGTAATACGATTACTAGAAAATTGTACAACAGGCGTTATCCGTACCTTTGAACGAAATGAGCAGAATGAGAAGTCTCAAGTGTTCGTCATATGGCTGCCACACCCCTAGAAAAAGTAAAAAGATAGAGGAGCGAAGCTCTTAACTAATTCAATGTTTATTTTTAAGAAATTTCTTAACGGTACTGCAATTTGCCATCTATCGGGCGTGATAGGTACTCAATATAGCAGTATCTATACTAGTTTCGCTACAGTCTGCTAGAGAGCGTCAATAACCATAGCAAAAATTCAATTTAATGCGTCGTATTGGACAAGCGGGAAAGGGTTGGGAAGATGGGAGTTAAGTTGGAGGGGATCGGGGGAGGGGTACCGGCACTTCTTACGATCAAGCGTCTCATCAAAAGCGTCCCGTTACAGTTGTTGCCAGTTACCTCTCGCCGCGCATAAACCCCGGTACAAGAGCTTCGTTCCAAAAAAACACAGCACGGCACGTTCACTTTCCACAACCCCGAGCCTCGTAACGGTAAACACAGACTTTTGTCATTACGTACCCCTCTGCTTACTTCCCTCGCACTCTATTGCCGCCGCGCCTTGCCACTTGAAAGTGCGTTTACTGTTCTCTCGGTAAACAGTGGCATTAATATCGTCTACAGCTCGCAGGCGCCAGCATTGCTCACCTAGACGATTTAACAGGCGTAACACGCATGCGCCCTAGCTTGTCGCAGAGTGCATCAATAGGTATGAGCGTTCCGCCGGAGCGCGCTGTCCACTAAAAATACTAAGAATTTTGTCAACGCTACCGGACGTACCAGCTCGCAGTTATGACTAACATTTAACCCAATGCTGATTAGCTAATAGTGACATATGAAACGATTCGGTCACTTAAAACAGAGTCGAAACATTTTCTATTATTTTAGAGAGAGTGGCGCATTAGCATCAAATATAATAAGAGGTCTGCTGCTTTAGTGGTTTCTGGTATGTAAGCCATAAATACAATGCAAAGGGTATTTCCGAGGCACGACCCTTGTGGAACTCTCAAAATAGCATTTTCAGGTTCAGATGTTTTGTTTTATATTGCTCTTACCTGTTTCCTGTTTTCAAGAAAGCTGGCGATCAAACTCAGTGAAGAATTTATTTATTTATTTTTATCTTAACACTAACAGTTTGTGATCAAAAGCAATAAAGGCTATACTAAATCGAAATTAACGGTTTAATCGGCCCAGCGGCCCACGACCCTCGAAAGCGCGACGGCTGTACTATTATGTCAGGGACGCTTCTTATACCAGGGAATTTGTTACCTCATAGTAACGTGACAGAGCGTGCGGCAGATATATCTTGAAGAATTAACATTAAATCACTCCAATTTTGCTATTTTACTTCGGATCGCATCCAGTACTTAATGGTTTGATGTGTACTTTCTAAAGTACATTTAAAAAATCTTCCCAATGCTCATTAACAGTTGGTTGGCTCCGTGTTTTACAATCATACTATAATTTAATGTGATATATATGGCTATGTTCTGGATTTATCTCATTGTCTTAGCAACTTACAAGGTGTCTCGAAATTGATTATTTTATCTTGATAGGTGGGAAAATTAACAATTCTAAAGGTGTCACTACCACGTCTCTGGTACTCTTCAAAGTGCTCCCTCCAGATGGTGAAAGTAGTGTGGTTTTTTCTTCGCCTTCACGCCGCCTTTGGGTTCCACTGCGCTGTTCCATGTCTACATATAACTTTAGTTCCATTACAGGGTTAATCCGGTGGTGAACTATGTATGCCTAATAATAATAATAATAATAAATAACTATGTAATATGAAATCGAGGACTATCGCGGTTATTTGACATTATAACAAGGACAAAAAGGATTTACCGCGTAAAGTTTGTAGCACCCGACGTTTCGGATACGTTGCAACTGCCTTTGTCTAGGATAGACTGAAATGCTGTCAGTCGTCATCGGTTATTGTTCTGCAGATAGGCGGTAAACTCCTGCTGTTAGACTTGGGGACGTAGACAAATCTACATACCAAGCTCCACCACTGTTCGTTAGAGTCCAACGCCCTACAGCGAGGCACAGGGAAATTCCACCCTGCGGGCAGCCTCATCCCCTAACTCCCAGATTTAGTCAGATTCCTTCGACCACCCGCCTTTGCGCTCGGCGATAGGCGTTATGGCCATTTTAAGAACAGGGTTCCACTTATTAGAGAGTTTGAAACAGTCATCTATATTGGCGTCGTTCGTGGTTCTTCTTATTTTAATGACTTGCTGGATCATACAGAGTAAATAAAATTGTTTTGGATATCACAATGGGATTTTGAAACTGCAGCCAAGTGGTTCGTTCCGCTATCCAATATTTATTTTATTTATTTATTTAAGGAAATGCACAATATTATTAACTGCAGTACATTATTAAATTAGCACTATTAGATCGTTTTTATATCGAGTTTGTTCCGTTATTTATTATACTAATATCCATTTATGATATATCATGTAGGAGATATCATTTATGTGTTCTCTTCCTGCGGAAAAGGCTCAGCGTCGCATAGGTCGCGTGCTCGATTCACGAGCAACCTTTGTACTGATCGTAGATAGTAGGAATGATGGTGTGAGCTGGCATACAGATGCTACTAACTTCATATGATAAATCCGTTTTTGTCTTGTTTATAAATAAATAACTCTTTATTTTACACTTGAAAAAGTGCATAAAATGGCTACAGCTACCATACTCGTAGTGACACACAAATGCGCTGAATAATGACTATATGAGATAAAAATACAATATTGAACAAAATATTAATAAACATAGCTTATGCTTAATAATATTAACTGCTATTAATGCATTAATAAAGGAGAACAAGTTAGAAAAGGAAGAAGCAGAAGAAAGGAAAAACAGTTTATGAATAACAGAGTTCGTGAGTATAATTCTGAGATGTTAAACCGCAGGTGCATAGCCTCTGCAAGGTAAATAAAGTAGATGGGCGCGGCGGTGGCGGTGGTGTAACAGTTCGACGCAGTGGGTATAATTTAAATGACAATGTTGCCGAATGACTTCGGCGAAGTTGTCCGCGCGGGTCACGTAGAAAGCGCTCCGTTGCGGCCATACAAAGTCATCACTTACTGTCGCCTTGACGTCTCCCTTTATGGCCGCAATTGGCATAGCATCAAGACTAATTGGAAAAGAGAGGTACTGCATATTGTTGCCGCTCGAGAAACGTACAGCTACGATTTATTATTATCGATGGAATGGACTTATTTTGCACTGCAACACTTCGACCTATACTATTCCGGTACTAGATGGCCATTGACCCATCCGATCGTTTTTTTCGAATAGTATTTATATAATGACGGTGACTACCTCTCTCAAACAGTGAAAAACTGACATTTTGCAATAAAATTGAAGTGGCTCCCTCGTGCATTACAACAAAAATAAAAGTAGGTGGCTTGTAGCAAATTTCTTAATCTTTAGTACTGTGATGTAAAATTGCAATATTTTAATTTATTCTGTATAAAAAAAAACCATTTCACAAATTTTGTAATTTGCAAACTTGGAATCTATACAGGCAAACAACTTTAAACGAATACGTACCAAGTAAATGATTGAAATGTGATAATGCAATATTTTGCATTCTTTTTATTTTTTCATTAAAATCATTCAAAAAACCAAAAAAAAATATTATTTGTCATGCGCGACATCAGAAGAATGACATCTCGTCGCAAGCAATAATAGTCTTTCGGTGTATTGCCTACCGCTAGTGTTTCGCTTGCCGTAAGAATGGTATCTCCGCACAAGCAATAATGTGCTTTCGGTGTATAGGCTTCCGCTGGTGTTTCGCTTGGAAAGCATTCCGCTTGATTTAGCAAATGGCGGCTTTTTAAGATTTTGGCACGTATGGTGGGTCAGATCTTTGGTGTTAAATCAGTAGCTATTGTAAAATAAGATGTAATAGGTAAGTTAATTTTTAGTGCGATTGAAGAGGTATTGGGATAATTTATAAATAATTTATATATTTTGTTGTAATATAATATATTATTAATTGAAAGAAAACAGAATCTTAATGCGTGGAACTAGTACGAAATTTTCTCGACGTTTCGACAAAGTTTCATTTACCGTGTTCACGGGGACAATAAGAGTGCGGCTGCCGTGTACGCTGCGTGCCGAGTGCGCTGCGGGCACACACATCGAGTGTGCACACATAACATACTGTGACCTGCTTAACATTCCTTTGGTTCCATGTAGTTTGGACTACGGTGACCGATTTGTCAAGATGGTCGGCTCAACTCGCGAATCAGCTCCTATCCAGAAGCCTCCTCGAATTAGGGACCTACCTGGTGAACCCACTGTGCGATGGATCTGGGGTCGGAAGCTCGGGCGGAAATGGGCGCACGAGGCGGGCATACCAGCTGTGGTGTCGCTGACAGATGAGTGGAGGAGTCTTGAGAACGTACATATGTTCTTTAAGACATAGGGTAGGCGTTGACCTGTCGTCGCCTACTATTAAAAACGATCTCCGGTGAGCATTGCTGAGTAAAGGATGCCACGAGGCCGCGATATTTCCGAGTCACGGAATGCCGCGTTATCACGATAAGTAGAGGTTGCTCAAGCAACTTCGTGCTGGGACCAAAGAGGCTGGATGGAGAAATCCGTCTAAATTTGGCAGCAAGGGGGTGAGGCCGCCCCTTGGATGGCACTTCCAAGTGCCTTGCCGTAAGGTGTAGGACTCTTGCGGACTGAGGTGGAGCTTAGTACGTTGATCTGTCCTCGTCCCCAAGTCTCTGTGTTTCGCCTCGGGGTGATATAGCGATAAAGTTCGCTGAAATGATCCGGGGTGGCCGGGTTCGCCCGGAGCAGTTGATAATCAAAGTTGTTGTCAGGGGTCGACGATGACAATTTCTTAATTAGAGGGTTCTATGTAATGGAAAGTTTGAAACCATCTCTATTGAAGTTCTGAGTTCTTCGGATTTCGATTGTTTCTTTGATTATTCACGGGAAAGAGAATTGTTCTTTTGAGAGCACAATTGGTTATGAATCTGCAAACAATGGTTCATTCCATCAAATATTATATAATAGTGTTATATAATCTTTGATTCCATTAACCAATATGTGCTGCCAGAATGCCGATTTTTATTGCTGGATGTTTTTCACCGCCTTAACGTATTACACTACTCGAGTCATCGCGGGGCGTTTCGTCTGTCCGGCATAAGATAGCCCACGACTATACTTAATTTTATAAACACCAGGGGTTAGTAGTACAGTACATCTTTCACGGGCTTTAGGAATTGAGCTATGTTTGGAGATCTTCTAAAGATCATGTTAATGCTACGCCTTTTGAGCCTTTTTCTAAGCCGATTTGTTACTCCCTTTACATACTATGTCAAGAATGCCGGAGCTCGATTTGGTGCTTAAGGCTTTTCTGTTTTGTATTTTGTGGGTTGGTTGCGGTATGATTTATATCCATTCGTTTCCAGTACATTATCTACATGCTTAATCTCTTGTGCAAAATCGTTACCGTTACACAAGTCAGGGATATTTGTACAGAGCGTAATGATGGTATGAATCAGAATGTAGTTATCGGTTCGTGTTTGACCATTTTTTGTATAAAGTGTATCTCAGCGCGTTGTCACTTCTCCTCTAAATGTTGATGTCCGTAATGCCAGAAAACCATCTTTTTCCATCTCATATGTGAACCTTATCTTAGGTTGTATCGAGTGAGGCGATAGGAATTCTTCCACGTTACGAAAATCCCCTTTTAAAATGCAGAACATGTCGTCAACGTATTGAAACCAAAGTATAGGTTATATTCTGGAAGACTTGATGGCGAAGTTCATAAAATGATACATGTACAAGTCGCTCACTGCTCGCGATACCGGATATCCCATTGCTACTCCATCGATCTGCATGTAGTAGTTGCTGTTCTAAAAAAAATATTGGTTCCACTCGGTAAGACTCTGTTTTTCTTTCAATTTAAATATCAAATAACCGCAAAAGCGGTGTCTTTAATATCTATTTTATCGTTTTATATCAGTTGCAGTAGTTTAATACTGAATCGATCAAGATCGAGATCGGTTGTCCGTGTACACCGGCTTTACTACGTTAATCACGCAAGTATTATAGACATCTTCAGCTGTACGAAACATAGATGTTGCAACTCCCTTAGGTTGTTGAGCCGTGGTGTCCTTCTTATACGAAGGTCGAATGGTACCATAGAACATGGGCCTGATAGACAGTTTATGTTTGTTGGTCGCCCCAACTTATGGTACAGCTCCCATTCGATAGCCTCCTCGAAGAGCGACTACCTTGAAAGGCTTCAGTGAACTCTGCCTGCAGTTGTATCCTGCAGGTGTAGGCAGTTGTGATCTACAGTGCGCCGAGGAAACTGCCTCGGTTGGCCGTTGGGCAGTTGTTCATCTGTAGAACTGGAAAATTACTGTTGAAATCTGCAAACGTATGTTTCCTAAGACAGGTTGAATTTAAAATTCGTACTATGGGCGAACCCGCCACGCGGGGCGTTTCAACGAACTTTATAGTTATATCGCCCCGAGATGAATGCAGATTTTTTTGAGAAAACAATCCACCAATACAACTCCGCCACAGCCCGTTAGAAACCAACGCCTTATTAGCGAGGCACTCGGCAAGCAAAGCTAACCCAGCGGACTGGTCTCACTCCCTAACTACCAAATTCAGACAGATTTCTCCATCCACCCGTTTGGTTCCGGGTTCGAAGTCGCTTGCGCGGCCTCTGCCTATCGTATTATACGCGGAATTCCGTCACTCGGAAATATCGCGGATCTGAGGAGTTCTCGGCTTTCACCCGATATCGAATGATCAACAGAGCGTTTCTAAGGATAGGTGACGACTGGTCGACACCTACCCTTGCGTCTTAGGTCGCATTACGCTTTCAGATCCCCTGTCTGTTCGCCAATTGAGCAGAGGACTGTAACCGACCAGGACGGTAATTGGGTAATTACAGGGACACTCGAGGTCCTCTTTCCCAGATCAGTACTTGGTTTCAACAGGTTCAGTCCCTTTTCTGGGAGGTCGCCGGATGGGAGTTGAGCCGTGTATCGGGCCGATCAAGGTAACACATACTGTCATTAGGGTCCGAGGAGCATGTCCGCATTAGGCCCTAAAGATAGCGGGGATAACAACTACCCTTTAACCACCCAATCTCGAGTGACTTGCGGATAAATGGCGCCACGGGGTACGATAAATCTACCGCTAATATCAGGTCCGATAACGTAGGTAACAGCGACTTCGCACTGAAACGAGACTAGTGAATGGACAAATCCGTCCAAATCTGGTAGGTAGGGCGCGAGGAGCCCCACTAGAACTTTAGCGCCTCGCTATTTGAGGTTTGGCCGCTGCCGCGCTTGGTGGAACTTGATCAGTATAAATAGCTTAGTCAGAATCTCTGGGAATCATTTCAGGGTAACAAGACGAGAGGGATCGTTATAACATGCTGAGATTGTGGTCATGCCCGCTCCGCTGGCCAAATTACAATGGTCGTTCTTCTGCCCGATCTCCGGAGACCCTCAATTCTCCTTTGCATTACTCGTTGCAAGATTCTGTATTTCAAATCCCTCAATACATATCCGAAATGTTGGCGTTTCCGGTTTTTGATGATACTGAGTACTTCAAATAATTTCCCTCATTATATAGATTCATCACTTCAACATTCGACACTATATTTTTCCTAAGATTCATCACTTCAGCAATCGACACTCTGGCCATCCACGAAATACGGGGCATGATTCTGTAAACCCATATTTCGAAGGCCTCCATTTTTTTACCCAGGGTCTGAGTGAGGGTCCAGCCTTCCATCCAATAGAGGAGCATCGAAAATACATAGAACATTGCCATTACGTAGTACCTCCATTCTATGATGATATATGGCCTAATGCTCTGAATAAAGACAGCAAATTCGATTAGAATTCATATCCTTCGAAAAGGGCAGTATTTAGTCTATACACAGCTTCTCCAAGAACTTCGTGTAAGCTGTTTTTCATCGGGTCGGGAATAATGACCATGAAGATGTACTCGTGCTACATCCACCAAAATATTATGTTCGCTCGTAAACATATGCGAATGTCCGGCGCCGGCTTAGCATTGTTTCAGGGTTTCAATAACAGTTTCCTTCACCAAAGCCTCTGTTTTTATAATAAGGCCCCTACGCATATAACAAGTCTTGAAAAGAAGCAATTCAAAAATGTAATGGTCCATAACTTAGTCAAAACTACAATAAGAGATTTGCTGAATCTATATTCCAAGAGTATCATACTGTAAACTAAAGGAAATATCCTGATAGTTGACATTCTCCAAAGATCGTAATTTTTGTTTTTGTCGTGGATTCGATTGCTGGATTCGACCGTTAATTAAAATTTTAACATTTTTAGTATTCGATTATCTATTGTCAAGACTATCACGTTATTACTATAATAATTATGATTATAAGCATTGTTCTCTTTACTTAATCAGCAAATTTTAATTATTACATTATTTTCTAATAATTGATGATTCTCATACCTATTACAAATTACTTAAATTAATTTATATAGTCACAGTTACCACGATAGTTAATATTTCATAATTACATTACAGAGAATGTTAGACGCAATGATGCATCCAAGTAATGCCTGGAGTAGAATGAAATTGTATTGTATGATATTCGTATTCTGAGTTGCAGTGATAATTTATGGCTGCTCAGGATTTTCTTCATTTTGCAGTGTTAGATCAAGCGCATTTAGATTGAATTTGTACTTCCTGGTTGCAATTCCCTGCTCATTTAGGTAGCATTCCAGGTATTTGTAATGTTTAACCTGTTCCAGGGGTACATTGTTCATTATTAAGCGATCATAGCTTTGCCTCTGTCTATTTATTAGCATATTTTGTTTACTGCTGTTAATTCTCAACCCGTTTTTTTGGAAGCAGGATTGACCTTTTTGAGCAGAGCATATGGACATTATCATCCGCATATCGTATATTATTGATCCTCTCATCATTTACACTAATACCCTCGACTGTAGTATCAAGTACCTCTGCTATTATTTCTTCGGAGTAGGTGTTAACCGAAAGAGGAGATAAGACGTAGCCTTGCCTGACTCATCTTCCTATAGATACCTCCTCAGATATGGCATAGATACCTCCTCAGTTTAGGCATCTTCTACTTTGACGGCGGCTGTCTGGTTCCAACTTCTACTTTGACGGCTGCTGTCTGGAGTATTTCTGCTGTCCAATTCAATCTTCTGTAGAATCTTTACAAGCTTAGTAAGATGAAATTTTTCGAAAGCCGATATCATAGTCAATAAAACAAGTACGAGTATAGACATCTTTGTCTCAGTGATTGTATTCAATACAAAATAATAAATCTGGGGAAAGTGTTGCCTCAGCTGTACAACCGCCTCGTTTTCCTGAATAAGGAGACGTCTGCCACCGCCGCCGACCGGAGAATAAAGGTCAATCTAACTAAATACTTATCTTGTTCTTGTATCCCTTATTTCTGTCCTAAACTCCATAAAAATTGAAATATTGTGTTGCGCCAAAACCCAAGAACCGTTTTGTAAAATTACAAATTGTCCCTATATAAGTCATAGAGAACGGCAGAAATAATATTTGTCCCGTTTTGGCGGAATTTGTTCGTATCAGAGGGTATTCTCAAAACACCTTCCACAAAAAACATGCATATAGGTGCATATAAAACTGCTATTATATATTGTAGCTTTAATGGTTGATCCGATATTTGATAATTGAATTTGACAGAAATCATTATTTCCAAAGCATGCTTCTCAAAACCTTCTCAAACTTTCTGTCCTTCTGAAAACCAACTTGCAGTAAGTACTACCGCGAATATAGGCAACTAAGCGTACTCGGACAACTCAAGGGGAATCTGACGTATCTGGGACAAGTATGATTGTGGATTTCGTCGATGATGAGATGGAGAGTGCAATTCGGATATGCTCTACATACGATTACGGTTTAAGCGAAATTAACTGTGGCCGCGTCCGACACTGCCTACATCTTTTCTTTCGTCTTGAACACTTGAACAGTTGACGTAAACTCTTACGGAGGATTGGTTATTGGTGTAGAGGCCAGCGTTTTGGAAGTTCCATTTCTAGCAGCACTTGGCAGTTTGTCTCATTTAATTTCTGTTTAGCGTTTCTCATTTGCTAGTATTCTCTGAGAATATGATATCATTGAAATGATATGAAAGATGCAACACTATACAGCGCTTGAGACCACCCAGATCGTCTAATCCTCGATAGCCCGAACCTACAATGTATGCGGCGGCATAATGTTCATCGTAGTCCCGTTGCCTTTTACTACTTCTTCCGACAGCGCGAGATGCGGACGACTTATCGTGGCGCTCTATTGTTTGCTGTTCCAATTGACATATCACGATGGGCTGATCGTCTCAGTGAGGGCGGCATGTGTCTGGCGCAAATTCTATATTGTCTTTGGCCGCTCTACCCACCTGCCTTAAATCTAGACATAGCTATGCTCTCATATTTATTTGCTAGTGGTATCTATTTTTTAAAATGTTTTATTTATAAAAATTATAGAACTGACTTTATAGCCTTAGGCTAATCATCTGAATTAACTTAAATAGTATTTTAAACTACATACATTGATCTAAACATATGTTTATGCGAAAGGATTCTTAAAACATATTGACGTCACGATGGTACCAACCTTTAATTATAATTATGTGTAAAGTAAATATTTAATTCAGAGTTGCTAATTGGATCTCCCTAAAACTAGAGTAAAAAAATCCTTTGATGCTTTTGATTTCAGTGCATTTAGGATGGTTAGGCTCAAAAGTCAATCATTAGGGTAATTAATAAAAAGCCTTTCAGATTCTCCAGCGACCAATTATTTAAAGAGTCCCGAATACTAGACATACCCCAATTATATGGAAAAATAGTAGTAATTTTCTATCACCCACATAGAGCGACACATGATTAAAGCTCACACTATCACAACTCGCGCAGGTACAGCTATGCAA
>JAOPUG010000215.1:278011-297176 GCA_027564375.1 Micropterix facetella
CCAAAACAGAAATATAAAATTGATTTTTTTTTTCTTCACAATAGAACAAGCAATAAATGCCTTGGACAAAAGATATACAATGCTAAATACTTATAGTACCTAACAATTTCTTATTTTTATATGATATTTAATAAGTTAAAAGATATGCCCAAAAATTACCTACTGCCGCATTGCAAAGTCTATGAATAATTTTAACGGGTGGCAACTCTTCGGGTGGTCTTAACGCCCTGGAACTGGCTGATGAAATATGCATTGTTTCATCATTACTGACAAAAAAGGAAGCACTCTTGATTTACTTAAATGTATAACTAATCTCAAAATTGCACCAAATTTGAGCGTAGCATTAAGAATGTTTTAATTAACCCATTACCTTTGCTTCTGCAGAGCGGAGTTTCTCAAAATTAAAAAAATAGTTTAGAACAATGCAATCACAAAATCGTCTAAATGGACTTGTAATGTTAGCAATTGAGCACAAAATAAGCAACGAATTGCACTTGACGTCAGTTATACGCGATTTTACTGAAACGAAAATTAGAAAAAAGTAATTTTAGTTTTCTCAGTTTCTTAGTACTTTGATTATTGTTCCTTTCTTAGCTAAGTATAGCCTTGTTTAACTTTGGGAGAGGTCTATTTATATTAAGTGACTTTTGCCAAAATGGGGCACGTCGAGAACTGCATGCCTCCTACCAGGACAAAGAACCCTCTTCCGAAGAGAAAAGAAGTCAACGAGTCTCGGAACATACGCAATACCTTGATCTGGGTCGCCAGCTCACGCAGCTCGAAGCGGAGTCCCTCGTGCCAGACTCGGTCGTACGTCTTCTCAACGTCGAGGAAGATGGCTGCGGTGTGGAAGTGGACTACCCGAGCCAAACGCCTTAGCGCGGATTGCGATTTTGTCTCTTACGACCTTGGGATTCTGAGAAAAGTATAAAGCAGGCAGGAAGACTTTGCATATTCGTATGCAGCTCATTTTTAATGCCAGTATTCAAAAGACAGTTGTACATTATTATCTGTTAAGGTTTTTAACATACAATCACTGTGCTATTATGGGAGATGGAGACGGGTCGCTTTCGGCATCTACAGTAGGTTGGGCTGTTTTTGTATGAAGGGAAAAAATGTTCGATATATTTTGGGCTCATCGCGAAAAGGGCACCTAAAGATGTCTTTACATCACTCGTAAAATATTATTTAGATAAGATTTCATCTTATGCCTCCGGATCGGCATTGAAATTAGCGAAATTTTGAAGTCATTATAGTAATGTGAAAAAAGGCCTAATAATATGTATTTATAAAATAAATCACAATTACGAGTTATATTTATGTGATAGAAGAATAAAAGCCACAAAAATACTTAAAGAAATCATTATCATAGCTTTAATATGAGCGGAAATCTTGCTTACTATCAAACTTGGCATAGCTCTGCGAGATTCAAGTTGGACTTCCGTGAAACCTGCTCTGTCATATTTTTGTTCAGCTTGGATGAAGCCTAAGTAACACTCTACGCTGCTCTTTCAATTGCTTAAGAGTGGCATGGCAGACGTAGTAGAGGCAATTCTCCTTGTCTTTTTTGTACTATAAACAACTGAATGTCTTCATCGGGTATCCCTTTTAATATTTAAATTTTATCCTGCCTGTCAATAAGATTGATTTAGAATGATGCATCGAGGTTTAGAGGAAGAAGATGGAACTATCGAAATTTATTTCTTTGAATGCTGCGAGCTTTCATAATACGACGAGTGCCCAATTCACGGCTATGCTGTTGAGAGTCGGTCAGCATTGCCAGCAATACATTTTCAGCAGCACATGTATTATTGTTAACATAATGCTTTTTGTTAACGCTCGCATTTACTACTCATCAAATTTGCGTTCTCCGGGCTTTAAATTGTAATATTGAAATCGATTCTTTAAGGAGCCAACACGAATAAACTCCAAAAACTCTCTAGTTTGATCAAAAACATACATATTACTTGATTGTAAGTATATACCTAATAGACAATCGACAACTTATCTCAAAAACGAAAAAATATCAAAAAATTGAAACTTTGACTACAATCTGGAGGTAGAAGGACTTATCAGATTGGATTAACATTTTACTTGCGTTGGTGTGAAATCAATTTGCACCCTTCCATTGATAAGTCCCCTGAAAAAATTAAAAAAAGTTAAAATGGCCCAAACTATTATTCTTGCGCTCAAATTATACCTACGATTATTTGCCGTTTATACCTCGCTACGTCGGCCTGTTTCGGCTTTTCGCGCTCGGCTCGGGCTCGCGGTTAGCTCGCATTTTTTGGACGCATCGGCTCGAAAACAACCTCCAAAAAGCCGCTTTGTTTTATTTTGGACGGTTGTAACGCGTTCCACACGCGAATTATTTGTTGATACACACGGTTAGCGGCCGTTACTCCTTTACGACATGACGAGCTGCACGCAAAATATGTAAGTTTCACCAGTCTGTTTTTCGCAATTCATTCGTTTCTGATTTGAACGATCATTGTTAAATTTTAGATCGTTCTCCGGGAACGACAATGAAAACACTCGCGAGGTGCTGTCGGACGATGTCGTTATAATGACGAGCGCTGGGAACCACGACCATGGGAGCTCAAAAGTGAAACTTCGAAATATCGTCGATTTCAACTGGGAGAACCGGCTTTATTCTGGACAACTGTTGGCTGTGCACATTGGTGGGAAATTTATGGCGTATGGAATAAGAGGTTTGTTCGTTGTTTCTATTTGTTTTGTTTTATATCTCAGTGTGCAATCGATCAACTGCCAGCCGATTCACTGGTATCGGCACCTGACCCTCGGTGTGGTACCTTTGTGCGGGACATTATAGGAGATTCACCTGAAAATAAAACTTATTATTATCCTGACGATTTCCAGGACCCTAGAGGGGCTCTGCTTTCCTTCGCCTTGTTTTTGCTATATGTCAACATTTTGCCCTTCCTGTGGTGCTCGGCGTTGGCGGCAGGAGCAGTGGGGACGCTCGCTCTTCCGCCGCTAGCCGAGCACATCCCTTATTCATAGCGTCTGATCACCGGGTAGAGCTTGTCTGGGTCCTGGACATTGTCAAGAACATGATATGGGAGTTTTACCTGAAAATACCCTTATTATGTGCTTGACGGTCTGGGGGAAAAATGTTGCCAGATAGCGAAAACAGGGCCGAAGAAAAGAGCACTCTCAATGATCCTGAACATTGTCAAGGACCACATAATAAGAGTTTTATTTTCAGTTAGAACTCCCTGTTATTATGTGGTCTTTGACAATATCCAGGACCCTTGAGAGATTGTTTGTTATCTCCCAGTGACCTCTTAAAGATGCCATGTGATGATCCTGAAATAGAAGAGAGAAACGAGAGGCCAGAATCATCACGGTGACAGGATTCTCATCTCCAGAATGAGATGCCTTACCACTGTAGATTCTGCCCAGAGGCCAGAATTTCCAGTGGTAAGATATTGTTTTGGATCTCCTTCCTGTAGAATTTCTGGACTCTCGAGTCCAGTTTCCTTCCAATCCTGCGAAGCGACTGCCATTCTCGTGCTGCCGTAGATAGGGTTTTTGTTTTGGCTTAGTCCGTCTACCAGTCTCCAGCCCGATTGTCTGTCTTTGTCAATTTTGGATCCATACTCTGGCCATAGTATGATGTGTGAGCCCTTGTCGATGAAGCCTTCCTGGGGTATATTCAAGAGGGTAAGGTTGTGCGTAAATCAAACAAAGTCGAACATATTCTCTATTCTTCGACCAAACAACGCCATGACCAGTCAACAAGGCAAAGGGAGTCGTTCGTTTGAGCGATTGAGTCGTTTTGAAGCGCACACGGTGCAAGGCTCACAGTCAGTTCATTCATACTATACCATAAAGAAGACTTTGCACCAACATATTAATAAAATGCATCATAAAGACTTGCAAGTATCTGGCAGTGTACAGGGTCTTGTGCGACCAATACGTGGAAGTACGTTGAGCCAGTGAACTCTTATGCCTCCTACGCGACGGGTTACAAGTGCTGAAAATGCAGAGTGGATGGAAGAAGAGGACATTATTTGTGAAAATTCTCTTCGTCAAACGGATATAGCTCAGGCAGTACCTACAATTAAGGTTAACGAATGTTAAGCCAATCACTAGACGGCCGAATAATTCTCAAATTTCATTATAAAAAGAAATATGTTTAATGTTTTGCTTTAATTATACCTTTTGATTTAATTGTGACATATTGTATTATGTACCTGGTCTATGTATTACAAAATACTGAACTTAAACTAGGTGGGGTCTTCAGACCCAGCGTGACGTAATATTAGGGGAGGTTATAATATTGTGACAAAGGGGGAGGGGGGGTCAAAATTCCTAAAATCTGCGGGATATAGTTTATGGATTTCCCTCTACTACTGATTTTTTAAATAAAATTTGTTTATGATTTTTGGCACTTACGCCCTTTTCTATTTCTGGTATTCTAATTTGTCATAAACGCCCGGCCCTCAGCGGCGTAGTAACTTTCAGGGACCGCAGATTGCAGAAATTTATTGATTTATTCAATATTACCATACACATTGGGCAAAGCGGGCCAATAAAACCATCCTAATGTTGCCCACCTGTGGACTGCGCGGACTTGTAGAATCACGTCGGTGACGCCCACCTGTGGGCTGACCGTGGGTCAACATGTTAAAATAATTTCATCGTTGCGACGGCCGTGAGAGAGTGTGTGGTGAACTGTTAAGTCGTATAAAATCTTCACTGTTCACGATCTTAATAGTATCTTTATCTTCATAATTGATATACCCAGGCCCAAATGGAAAAAAAATTAAGCCATATTTTGTTGTGCTTTAACCCCTCACCTGCGGGTGGCTTTGTTTTTCATTAACCCCTCACCTTATAGGAGCCACATATGCGCCATTTTAGGAGTCAGCCGTAGTCGATGGGTTAAAAACATCACCGAACAAAAAACAGCAATCATGGCATATCATGTCGCTGCTTCTCGAGAAGGGTGTCACATACCAACAAAAGTAAAATTTCCAGGAGAGCACTTTAAAGAAAATGCACGTAAACAGTGAGAGATAACTCAAAGATTGAAAATGCACGTAAACAGTGAGAGATAACTCAAAGATTTTTTAAATTACATGTTAATTTTAAATTTGTATTTTTAATACGATGTACAATCTAATCAAGAATTTATTTAAGATATAATTTCAATTTCCAATAATACTAAACTTCTATAATTTAAACATAAAAAAAAGTTTACCACACTTGTGACCTTATTTCCGAAAATTAAAATTGAAAACGTAAGTAATTATTTGCATTATTTCCCTAATCTTGAGACAAGTGAAGCAGATACTTAGTCATTAAAATTACAACAATCTCTTTATTTGCATTTTAGTAATCATTCATTACATTACTAATATAATTCTATGCTCACTTGACGGAAAACTTACAAATTCTTAAAAAATTCTGCATAGAATCGCGGGATGATTCCTTTGTCCACTATGCCTAATATGGCTTTCTTTTTTTTCTGGTACTGGAAGGCTGTTCTTACAAACATTTTGTAAACGTGGCGAAGTGGCTGTATTGGTATGCAGTTTAGATCGCCATACTGTCTTAGTTGTAGGATTGATATCAACTCGTTTGTATGCAGTGTCAGCGTAGAAAGTCTTGAAAAAGAATGATTTTGGATTTTCTTGAGAAACTTTGATGATTTTAATATCAGTTATTTTCAAGGTTTCGTTTTCTGTAGTTTTTGAGTAGTTTTTTCCAATTTGTGCAGTTATAGATTTTATATCATAAAAATTATCATGCGTTAATTCATTAACTGAATTTTTCCCCGTTTACTTTAGACTTTCGTATTATATCCACATATTGGTATGGAGTGTAGATAGCCGCATACTTAAGAGATCTTTTGACATTCCTCTCTATTAGAGAGTGGGCGCTATCACCTTCATTTTGTGTGTGGCCTTTTATTAGAAATTTGTGAGTTTGCTATTTATGAATCCAAATTCCAATAAGGCTTGGACGTACAGACCAATGATGCAGTGATTTTTTTGTTGGTCACAACAGTTATCGAAGTAAAAAACTATGTCCAATTTTTTTTGCTTCTTGCTTCATCATTTAATTTCTTTAAAAATGTGCCAATTTTATTCACACCTCGGTTACCTTCTCCTTTGTGCCAAACATGGCAATGGACATGGTTCATTTTCAGGTTGCTAATAGTGAAATTGTGGTTGTTGACTTTTGAAATGTATAAAAACTGGATATGTCGCCACGTGGGCAAGGCATAGTTGCTAGCAGATCATAGACAAAAACAAGAAGAGAAACTTCCTTCTTATTTTTATCCTCACTTTTTTCGTTACGGGAGTTTTTTCAAACAAGTGTGTTTCGTATTGAGCCTGCAGTCTTTGACGATCATTGGTACTTGCATTATTATACGCTGTGCAATCCTCACATTGGTCTTTGTTGGGCTGAAAGAAGGCAATGTTAAACTCCGTATTAAAAATACGATGATACATAACGTAAGTTCCATATGGAGCGTTACTCTCTTTACAATCGCTGGCATAATCTCGGTGCAATTCAGCTACAGTTTTGCTGCCGTTGATATACTCGCGAGCGGAGTCTGCTCCGCAATAGTGACTCTCAATCCGAGGTATTGTCTGAATGTGATTACGAGTTCCATTTGATATTTCTTCGCTGACTCTTTTATGATTTCCATGTCTACTGCGAAGATCAGCTTGCAGTATGTTTCCGGGGGAATCCTTTCTTTTCGAGATTACCGTTCTGATGGCTCTGTCTGTATTGCCAACGTTCTCCGAAAAAATGGTTTACAGACTCGAATTTTTACCCTGTTTACGGTAAAGTAAAATGCATTATTAGGCATTCGAGTACTTCCTGGTGTTCTGAACGATCGTTTTGGTTCAATAACAGTCATATTAGCCGATATAAATTCCCTTTGTCTCTGAATATCTCCAGTAACCCAAAAGGCCTTGAAAATACTACTTTGTACTACTTCAGATATGTTTTGTTGACACTTAAGCTTGCATTTTTCTGTGCAGGGAGGTCCCATTTGTTTTTCAGGAACAATATTTTTAATTGTTTTAGAATTGGAAATATAAGACTGTCCTTTATTTCTCATCCGCTTCGCCACAGATTTTTTGCTTGACTCTGGCTCTGCTTTTCTTTTACAACCTCTTATTTTCGGTGACTCCTGTTCGGGTACATTTTTTGGTGCTGGTGTTTCCTCTTCTTCATCAGATGACTTGGAGTCGCTCAAACTCGAATCCTTAGAACTTGAATCACACGAGCTCTATGAATTCTGACTATACCGGGGTAAAGCGTATCCTGGGTGATTGACGCTATCGTCTGAAGAATAATCTCCAATAAATTCTTGAAATTTATCTGCTTCTGTAACAAAATTTAACAATGTAAATTGGCCGACTTATTAGCAAATCAAATTGGAATTTGCATTAATAATTAATGTGCCGTGTGGTAAGTAAGTGAGAAAGATGATAAGTCTGGTCCATCCTCTGGGACTGCCACACCAGGAATGACTACAACAAGAACTGTGTTAGGGGACTGGTTTTTGTTATTATTAGTTTCGGTCTGGGCTGTAAAAGAAAGCGATAAAATGTATGTTTATTGCAGTAATGCACTCGAAATAAGTACCTAACTAAATAAGCAAGCAATTGTGCAATTTTGTAGCTACCTTGCAATATGGGGTCGTTGTCTGCTCCACTATCTGGAACTGCCATTTCAGGAACGAATACAGCAAGAACTATGTCAGGGGCTGGCTTGTATTGTTGTCAATTTCGGTCTGGTCTGCTAAGAAAGGAATTTTTTTATGTCTATTGCAGTAATGCATTCGCAATAAGTACATAACTAAATAAGCAAGCAATCGTGAAATTTTGTAGCTACCTTGCAACATGGGGTCGTTGTCTGCTCCACCGTCTGGAACTGCCACATCAGGAACGACTACAGCAAAAAATGTGTTAGGAGACTGGTTTTCGTTATTATCAGTTTCAGTCTGGTCTGCAATAGAAAGGGAAAAACATATTATTTACATTGCACTAGTAAATTCACAATAAGTAACTAAATAGACAGGTAATCATGGTTTTGTAGATTCCAATAGATTAAATTGGAAATAAATCCTTTACATACCATTAAATTGTACATCTTTTGATAAAATTGTAGAATGCGATGTGTTTTTTTTGGAAGAATCGTCGCATTATCTTGCTAACTTAAGCAGTAACTTCGTCCGAGAATCACTCCGAGATAATTTCCCACTGGACTGCCGAGCACGCAAACTCTTGGATTTACGTCCCATGTTGTCATTCTCCGATGGGAAACCAGTTGGAGTGTAGTCTAAAAGTGAACACTTAATACTTTAAAAATAGAGTACAAATATCTTGGCAAATGCCATGTGGCGACATGCATTGAAATACCACAAACTACTGACATTATTTAGTGAATGTACTTAGGTATTTTCTTTAAATAAAACATTAACTAAACTTAGCCCAACAACAACTTTAGCCCTCTATAGCAGTGGTTCCCAAATGGTGGTCCGCGGAACCCTAGGGTTCCGTGGGGTTCACAGGGGTGTCACAGGGGTTCCGCCTTCCTTCCGAAAATTAACGAAGTTCATAAAACACATTCATCAAAACATAACCGCACCGCCACTAAGGCTGACTGTCTACCTGCCGAAATCGATATTGAATAAGCGAGTTATTTTCAGTTCTCCAACTTTCTAATAAATATTCATAATTATCTAAATATTTAACAAATTGAGGTATCAATGTTCTATATTGAAAATTTCAAAACAATCATTCTACAGTTCTTATTTTTATGATCCGTATAATAGTTTTTTAGTTATGGTCGTTTTTATCAAGCGCCGTCTGTTTCACGCTCACCTGTTGTAAATCGCCGCGGTACGCGAAGATTTGTACCTGGCAAAAGCCGGTCAAACACCGCGACAAATTGCACGTGCACGTGTTTTCAACGAAAACTACTAATTCGTTGTACAGAGAAGAGTTTGGAGTGATAGTTATTTCTGTTGTTCTAATCTGGAATTTTCGATATCCGTAGGTTTGATTATTAATATATATTTTCGTTACGTTTCATTCGTCTTAAATAGATTGTTGATCACGGCCTGAAGATATTTCAGTTTGTAATAATGGACAACTGGCTCAAAACGGGCGCCTTGCAAGTGGGAATAGTGGTACATCACGTTCAACAGGAAAGTCTACTGAAAATATTTCAGAAGATGCTGTTGCTGGTTTTTCTGTAAGAAAGTTATATTTATTATTATTAAAGTCAATCTGTCAATACAGTCTGGCCAATTGCTGGTTGGATTACTCACCATACACGCATTCAATTCTAAATTTTTGTTTATTAATGTTTACCTAATATTTCGGTTGTTTATTATTAATGGGTATTATTGTTGTTGCTGGTTATTATTAATGTTTATTAGTTTATTCCAGGGTACGGTAAATATGGAAGACTCTTGTCTTGGACGTGACCGACAAAAGGATACATACAACAACCAACAAAAGGGCTGAAACCCAGGAAACTGCTTCAAAAAAGAGGAAATATGATGAATGCTACTTGTCCTTCGGATTTATTCCTGTAGGAATTGCTGAAAATTCGGATGGACTATGCGCTATTTGCAATAAATTCTGTTTAATAGCTCTTTGGTACCTGCAAAGCTTAAACGACACCTTGAAACTAACCAAACGCAACTGAAGGATAAAAGCTTAAATTCTTTTGAAAGACACAAAGAAGGACATAAACGTGGTGTGACTGCTTTACACAGATATGTAAAAATAGATAATGAAAACGCAACAGAAGCATCATTCCTGCTAATTACAGAATTGCTCGTACTGGTAAACCACACACGATAGCAGAAAATTTTATAAAACCGTGTATGACAGAAATCGTCAGCTGCTGTACTCGGAGAAGACGCAGTGAAGAAAGTTGCAGCAGTCCAGTGTTCTAACAACACCATTTCTGATCGAGTTCATAAGATTTCAGACCATATTTAAGATGAATTAATTCGTAGATTGAAAGACAGTGAGATGTTTGCAATACAACTTGACGAAAGTACGGATGTCGCCGGGTTATAAATATTACTTGTTTTCGTGAGGTACACCTTCGATGAATCTATTGAAGAAAATTTGTTACCTGTGCACCGTTGGAGACCAACACAACCGGAGAAGAAATTTTTAAAGTCATCGATAGTCACATGAGTAAACACCATATTGATTGGAACAAATGTATTGACGTGTGCAGTGATGGAGCTGCAGCTATGACCGGCAAAATAAAAGGAACTGTAACAAGAATAAAGAACGCTGCACCTAAATGTAGTAGTAGTCACTGCGTTTTACATCGACATGCCCTAGTCGCAAAGAAAATGCCATCCGAATTGAAGAAAGTTCTTGATGAAAGCGTACAAATTGCAAATTAGGTTAAATCACGTCCACTCCAGTCAAGGCTTTTTAAAAAAGCGTGTGAAGTCAGTATCAATCACTTCTTCTACACACGGAATTGAGATTGCTTTCGAGAGGAAAAGTGTTATCAAGATTAGTTGAATTGCGCAAAGAGCTTAAGATATTCTTCGCCGAACAACCCATGTCTGCATCTTAAAAAATATAAATTTGTGAATACATTTTTTTTAGAGTCGCACAAAAGTCATCCATCCAGTGAAGGCTAATCGATAAAAATAATTTCTTAACTTCTCTTTCGAATAGCTGTGGTATGTCTATCTGTTTTATGTTGTCCGGTAGCCTATTAAAGAAAAATATATCTGATACTTACTACTGTATCATATCTAGTTGTATGAGGTAATATGGGTTTATTAAAATTGCATTTATAACGCATAGTCTTCGTGAATATTTGCAATTGCATGTGGACGAAGCAAAAAGAATCAATGTGGAAATGGAAAAGAATCAAGAATCCCTTGTTCTTAAAAGAATCAATGTGGATGAAGCAACTTGTCGGGGCTAAAGAATAGAGGAGACAGCGGAGACTGAAGAAATGCCCAGCATTTATTTGAAAGAAAAGCACATGAAATTACTTGGTAAATATGGCAGAAATATACGAGACGCGACCTTCGTGGATTCTGCAAATAGCGTTTGGTATGAGCTATTGCACAGGATCTGTACAAATAAGTACAAACGGAGCTGCCATGGAATTCACCGACCAAGGTCGGGCCCATTATAATACTATTTTTACACTTCTGGGGGGTGAGCGGTGGCCTCCGGACTAACGACTGGCTATGATAGGTTTAGGACAGCTAAGTATAGACGGGATCACATACAAAAGCTCCATATGGAAAGCCAAGTGCAGGTGTCTAACTACTGAAAACCAACCCCATATTCAATCATCATCATCATACCTGGTTGCTTATTCTTATTTTTCAGCTTCTTTTTAGTCGCGCATTCGTTAGATGAAACTGCCTTAACTCAGCTTCAGTTTTCATACCACATCCAGCAATCCTCCTTCCGCTTCAGGTGTTTTGGTTTTTTTTTCTCCAATTTTCTTTATGTTTTATTATCTATTAGCTATATGTCTAGCTAGTCTAGCTAAGACTTTATCTTTAACCACGTCTGAAAATGGATAACTCGTGGCAAGAGCAACCATTAATTGGTTTTGCGGTGAGCGATATTATTATTATTATTATTTATTTATGTAACCCTAGCAGCTTTTGCAGCTGATGCATTGAGTGTTTTTTTTTGTGATATATCTTATGTTTTTATTTTATTCCGTACACTCGTTGCTTTTTATTTGTTTGTTTTATTAAACGTTTGTCAAGTAGATTTTTAAAACTATTCACTGAGATAGCACATATCTCTTTATTTGGTGGGCTGTTCCAAGAGTCCACTACTCGGTTAATTAAAAAGTACTTTCTTGGGTTGGAATTAAAACTGTTTCGGTTAGTTTTAAAGAACGTCCACAGAGTTTCTCGTTAGTATTCATTGTGTACGTATAGATTGCATTAAGGTTGGCTACATCGTAATGATAATTCAAAATTTCAAATGTTTCGATGACGTCCCCTCTTTGTCTTTTTTGCTGAAGTGTAGTAAGACCCAGTACATCCAAGCGGCTTTCGTATCGCTTGTTCCTCAGGGATGGACCATCTTGGTTGCCCGCCTTTGCACTTTCTCCAGCAGTTCAATGTCCTTTATGCAGTAGGGGTTCCACACTTAGTAAGAGTATTTGAGGAGAGGGCGGACGTACGCTTTGTAGAGTTTGAGGAACAAATCAGAATGTATGTAGGAGAAAGCTTTTCTGATCATGTAAAGGAGTTTGTTTGCTCTTTTTACAACTTCTACTATGTGTGGTTCCCATTTGAGGTCCTGTGACACAATTACTCCGAGATCTTTCTGTGCAGTAACTGTGTGTGTTCCCTCGGTCATGTATTTGTGACGCTTATTCTTGGGACCTATATGCAGTATATCCCGCAAAAATAGGACATTTTAGTCTAAATGAAGAAAACTAAAATACGCAAATTGAAAAGAAATGTATTCATTTAAATTATAATAATAAATATATGTTTTATGTGCCTTAACTATTGCACTCCAAGTACCACCATCCGCAACACCTGTAAAAAAACACAATATTAAAAATATATAATTAGTCATCTCTTTTCTGCGTAATAAAAATAGAAGTTATTTTGTTGTTGATAATTGTCCTGTCTGTCCTTCTAAAATATAAGAAATTGAGATGTCCTTAAATTGTCCTTATAAAATATAAGATATTAAGAACCATTTGGTACTAAATTTGACAGCTTCGCCATTTTGTTTGAGATTTCCGACGTGTTTTGTTATAATGTGAGTTACAGTAAAGTGCGTCAAAAATTCAGAAGAAATATTATAAATAAAATAAAACGAATTTCACGCGTTACAACCGCCGTTATCCAGGGTAGACATATAACAGCAATGCAACATCGCCGAAACTTCGGGTGCTACAAACTTCACGCGGTAAATTCGTTTTATTTTATTTATAATATATGTATTAAAAATGTCGTGTAGATTGTCAACGCTGAGTTTTTGGCTAGCAGTTTTATTATCATGAGTTTAACAATATACGTCATAGCTCCTGTCTAACTATTGTGGCCAGATCACAAATAAGCTGCAGTGAATAACAACACCTTTGCAAGATCACAGATTGTCAACTTGTACAATCTTATATTTGAACTTCGACGCTTGGACGCTTGTATTCGACCACTGAATGTTTCCGGCGTAGGAAAAGGCAGATTCAAATACACGTAGACCCAAACATAATATCTAATTAAAACCAGGCCTGTGATGGATGTTTTATTTCTCAGATCCGTGGATGCGGATTTTAAAAAATAATTCGCGGATACAGATGCAGAAATTAAGCATATCAATTATTATCTTAATAAAATAAATTATTGGATACGAAATTTAGGGATTTTATGAAAAATTAGGTGTTTGTATTTTGCAAAGCAGGAAGTACGCCCTGGAAACACTGCCAGAGGATGCGCTGACGGTGATGCTAAATATAGACCATTAATTAATAGACAAAAAAGGATTGAGCTGTCGGGTGGTACGGTCTGACCAATGGCTGTTCATTAGCTCTTGTACAACCGTTTTAAAGAATTCATTATCTATAAACACCACCTTTTTTAAGAATATTCAGAGAGATTCAGCAGCATAATCGCCATGTATACAAAAAATTTCGTCGATAATTTGATGTCATGCAAGGGGGAAATCTTAGAACTAAGTTTACCGAAAGCAGCTGAAGCAGCGCCAGTCCTACCATTAATGTCAGTGTCAAGGTCGTATTTTGATATTATTGCACTTCCTATTAAGTTCTTCCCCAATTGCTTCGGTACATCTTGGTCAAGACAAATTTGGAGAGGCTCAACACTTATGCTGATGGTCATCATCTCATCATTATGAATTAACTATATCAAGAGCCCAGTGACAATAATTTATTGATTATCGCCAATTACTCGTGGATATTAACGGTAGTCTCTTCCAAATTTTGATAGTTGAATGTATTGTCCAGCAACATTAAAATTTGTCTGTTCTATATTTGTATTGGCATCGAATCGTAAATGCGATTTATGAACAGATGAATCGTTCAGCAAATGAAATGTTTTCACAAGACGGTCACTTTGAACAATTTTAGAATGCCTAGGATACCTAGAAACTTCTACTTCACAGAGATACCACACTAAGCATCACATGACATAGGTTAACCGAAAATTTAATAAATATTTTACATACGAATTTAATGTTATATGAATAGTAAGATAGAGATGTAAAGTTTCTAGTGACTTTTTTTATTAATCTGTGATAACTTATGACAAATATGCAGAAAAATATCGATAAAATAAGAGTCGAAAATTTCATAACCCGATTAAAGATTTAAAATAACCTAGTGTCAATTTATAATAACAAATGATTTTTAATATATGTACAAATATGTACCTAATGAAAACAACAGCTAGTACATTTGGAAGGTATCTAATTTATTTAAATTGTTCTCCAATTCTTTGAATCTGGGATTAAAGAAAGATTCTCACAGGAAAAAAAATTGAGCAATTTTACCGAATTTACCGTTACATATTTGTTTACAATAATACCTAAGGTCTTTGGATAGACACCCATATAAAATTTATGACAGAATCTTTTTTTTCTTTAGTGGTTGTTCCAAGGTTTTCTGAGACTTGTATCACTATGACCATCTCTGGTCTATTGCGATCGCCACCTGCATACTACTCGTATATGTCCATGTTTAGCATCGCGTCAGTTAAATATGAATCGCAATAATCTTTTGGCGTTGGATTGCTTTACCTCTTCGGGTTGGGGGTAGTAGTTACCCAGGTGAATGTTTTTTATGCATTCGTGGACCACATTCGCCTACAAGATGCAAGAGAATTTCGTATGCAGTTTGGCAGAGCCTGCACACACTAGTATTCCAGAGTTTAAGGTTGGGCATGTGTTTGTTCATGCCACAATGTCCTGTAAGTGCTTTTACTAGTACCTATGCGTAGGTTGTTCCTACTTAATGCTAAAACCTCGGGATTACGGTCGTTAGCTTTGATTAACGTTTTGGAATGATTCAAGCCTGGCGCGCTGTTCCAGTGGTTAAAGAATTGCTCTAAACATAGGGTTTTGAGCATTTGGGTTGCTAGGCTTTTTGGAACCCCACCGCATGTTTCAGTTCCGTATAATGGTCTTTTTGCTCCCGCCTTTGCAATTCGTCGGCTTTTTCGTTGCCTTCGATCCCTGCATAACCGGGAACCCATCTCAGAACTATCCTGTTTTTTTCGCCCAGGGAGTTTAAAAGTGACATGCAGTATTGCAAGAATACTAATATTACGCTTGCGGGAAGTGACTTTCGTCTGTCACAGAACCTTTTTATTTTAGAAAATCATTTTTAAAAAATGTTGAAATTTCAGACTACGAGCGAAAAATGATTAGTTGACAGATGTTCGCGACACAGAGCGTTCAATGCGGCCCATTTGGATGTCATCCAATTAGGTTAATTGATTCCAGTGCAATTAGAACGCGATTGCTTTACTTCGTCTTTGGGTATGTTCGTCAATAGTTTAAAGTTGTCTCTGGTCGGGAACTGTATCGTTTATTAGGTCAGAATCGTGACATCAATATCGAATTCAATTAAAAGTACGCTTATCAAACAGTGATAAATAGGGCAATCGGTTATTGGTAATAATATCACTGTATTACACAACTCTGTAACATAAGCATTAGATATTATATTGGCATGTACATAAAACACATAATTTGCATCGGTAGTTAAAATTATAAAGTCTCATGTCAACATTCAAATACGCTTGTAGATTACTATATAAATAACTCAGATGCTATTTCGAAAAATGTAGAAGCTTTCGAAATCTTAATAACCGCTTTAAATTTTAATAAATAAATTGTAATAACCGAAATGTTTCAACCGCTTCTCCTAGATATAGACATTCATTATAATATAGCTACCATGTTGGTAAGATTAGAACTTGTGGAAGGCTAAAAACAGTTATTTCATGCTTTATACATAAGTACTTCAATCTGTGCCTAGACTGAGAAAAAAACGATTGGAATCACCCATATTGCGCGAACCGCAAATATGAATATAGCAAACACAACTAGTCCACAATAAACTATACCTATAGGTAGTGATCACAACAATCTTTATAGCGGTGTGGCATACCATCTAGTAGTGGACGCGGTGTTGAGGTAGTAGTGGCCACTACACATTGCTATGATCAATACATGGATGATTGTTTAGACGTAATTTCGTTAAATTAGGGTCTGTTGATGTGGGTGCAAGGTTTAAATTATATCGATGACTGAATTGATGAGTCGCCTGCAAGTCGATTGGGATCGAGTCCTTGAATCGTCACCCATCTCTACTTTCTCGGTCTCAAATCTACACCCAAATACAGCAGCCATTTTTTCGCTTACACACACATTTTAGCAGCCGCCGAAGAAACTCTCGGGAGCGGCGGCGCGCGCGGCGTGGTGCGCGGTAACCCACCTTCCAAGCCGTAAGCGAATTCATCTTTTTCAATCGATTTTCAGGCGATGCTTGCGATTAATTGATCGATAGTTAGTGTTATAGTTTTAATTCGAGCCAACAATCACTTGTTTCGAAAATAAGAGCGAGACGTTTCAGCGCCAATAAACTTGATTAGCCCACCGTTCAACAATTATGGTATCTCGCATTACATATTTTTTTGTAATAATTGTATTGAGTCTATTAGTATTTTCTATATTAATGGGTACTATTATTTTGATAAGATATACGACGTTATTGTTGTATTTGTTGTTTTCACCAATAACTATCTGAGATGCGAGGCATGTCCAGAAAGTAAGAATGCTGAGCCTCTGGGATTTTTTTCAACAAAGATGGCAAAACTGCTTGCATTGTCAATATGTTGAGAGTATGTAGTATGCGCTCTCGTTTGTCTCGATCGGTAGAAAACTCTTGTTGCAGTGCCGTGTTGAAATCAGTGTTTCGATTCCGAATCCCGCCAGCTGCGAGTTGAGCGTAATCCGGTTTCTTCTCGCGAAGGGAAACGCACTGTTTCAGAGTTGTAAAGAAATAAAAATTGCTTATATGGATGGTGTCATGAACCATACTGATGTGTTCAAGTGGTGTCGTGCGTTTAAGGGGACGATGTATGTAAATTACGACGATTACATTTCCTGACAATATTTGAACGGTGCGTTATTGATTTTATACAACTGAAAAAAATATCGTAACTCAAGATTCCTTTCTTAAGTAAATAGCTATTTCAGATTTTACGAAATATGTTGGAAAATTAAAAAAAATTGAGTTTTTCTTGATAAAAGAAATATATAAAAAAGTTTCGTCCATATTCAATATTAAATATTATTATTGCATGTTTTTTTTTATTTTGGTATTTTTTACATATATACAATAAACTTGCAGTAGGTACCATTGCTATACTTTTTCAAATAAAATGTTAGAGTATTTAAAAAAATAGTATTTTCTACAGCATGTTTCTATTAATTTTCTCATACAAATGCCGAGCCGTCTTTGTTCGGCGCGTTTGTATGAGATGTTCTTATGATATTTGTATGAAATTGTTTTACATACATCGTTGCCTAACAAAGGAGTGGGCGTCTATCAACCGTAACCGATGACTTGAAGGACAAGACTCGATCCATTTTGTATTTTTTTTCTGATTAAGAGAAAAACAGATCTTTTCAATTCTTTGTCATTTATGGGGAAAGGTTTTCGATCAAAGATGAAATCCAGAATGCCGTCAACAACGGGCCAAAAAATTGGTGGGAGACTTTTTTTTACGAAGGATAAGAAAACTCATTCCTCGCCTCGCCTAGTGCATTGAGAAGGAAAGGGACTACATATATGTACCTATATTTTTTGATATTTTAAAAAGATTGAGTACCTACTAATTCTTTTGGGCGTGACCATTCTGGCCCAGATTTTTCTTAATGTAAGATTTTTCTTAGGTACCTAGATAATGTAATAGGCCCATAGGTACGTGTAAGGATTATGATTATATTAGGTTCTTATCTATGAGATTGTCGTATCTTTTGCACTGGCCGCGTTAAGTAAAGATCAAATATATGTTGTTACTCTTCAACAAAGTAAAACTTCCAAAATCTTAAGTAGATATAGGTAGTTAGCCAAGTAAGTAATTTGCAAAGGCCATTATTTGTAAACGTATCGTGTAACAAAAGACCACACACAAAGAAGTTTACTACATTATACATGTGAAGTGCGTGTCGTGATGCCATGTTGACTTCGCTTATCAAACTCGGAGGAATTAAAGGACTTTATTAGCGAATTGAGGTTAACGACTGTTGTGATAATTGCAGTGGCATGGCAAAAGTCGCCATGTGAGCAGTCTGTCAAAATTGGGCCAGATCGGGGGGCGATTTCCTACATCAGATTAGCGAAGGCTTTGACCCGAATGTGGGGCAATGTGATTAGCCGGCGCGAAGTGTAGTTGATCCTGGGATTTTATATGATTTTTAGATCGTCTGGTATTGTACGATAGTTTTTGCAAGTCGTGGGCGAATCGGAAAAGAGTCCTACTTTGAATTCGTTCGACTCAAGAGGCGAACGAATGCAAGGGTCGACATAGAGTCAACTCTTGCATTCGTTCGTTCAGCCTATTCTTCGCTCATTTGTGAACGGGTTTTTAATCACTTAGACTGAGCCGCGTGCTACGAGTAATTTTTGGTAATATCAAAATGGTTATGTTCAGTAAACTAATACAGTAAATCTAAAAGAGGAAGAGGTTTGATATGTTATAATAAGTTGTAGAGAAGCTGTCTTATAACAGAATTAATTATTTAAAAATAATATTGTCATCCTGCTTTCGAAGTTAGAGTAAAAACAATGTACAAAATATTTTTTTATGTATTTTATTTCCATCATTTTTTATTGCCACAATACAAACAATTAATTAAAATGTTTGTTAGAGTTATAAGACTCACAGCAGACTTTTTCGTCTTCATATTCATAGTATGTTGGTAAATGTTGCCTGACAATGTGAAAAGTAACGTAGCCGTTAAGTAACAACTAACCAGATATTTTTTTTCTAAAATATATTTCAAAACCTAAACCAAAATCTAAAACGAAAGAAAGTCGACCCTCAGTAAATAGGTTTTTGTAGATGGATTTTGACTTAGTTTATGCTGTAAGATTATGT
>JAOPUG010000215.1:297276-315244 GCA_027564375.1 Micropterix facetella
AGTATCATGAGTTATATATACACTGATGTTGTTTTCGAGCAATAAATAAAAACGAAAGTAGAATCATTCGCATGATCATCAACCTAGTTCCTTATTTTTACTGGCGTTACAACTTATTGCCCGCTCAATTGCTTACAACTTCGTACTGCCTGTCGATTACACGATGCATTTATCGCTGGGTGGATCAGCCCATTACGACGCGACGCAACGTCGATAATTTAAACTCGAATTGCAGTGTTTCAATTATCCGCCTTCCCGCGGAGGGCGGTGCCCGAATTTGTCATTAGTAATTGAAAACGGAACCCCTCGTATTCATCAACGGTGAGCGACCTGGTTCACGGTGTTTTATGTGTATCGATTAATGCTGTTTCTGCCCTGTGAACGTATGCATTAGCCAAATGTTAAATTCATTATTATTATTTTTAATTTATTTATTGATTTTTGCTTTCAAACTAACGCTAATAGCAATGTAACGCTCTCAGTTTAGGAGCGCCGCACAACCAGTAGGTATTTAGGTGTCTAAACTTTTGTGAAACGCGCTAATGCTTCGAGGAGTCTAGTTGCATGTCCAGGATCTGCCTTTTATATAGGATAATAAATTCTCCCGAGACTTTTCTCTTAGAGATCTGCCGAACCCATTCCAATTGGATGCATAAATATAAATAAACATTTCAACCACCGAAACCGGACATCTTGTGTTTTGGGATGAGTGCTTAGAGAAAGTCCAGCTTAGAGGTTCGGTTAGACTACTTAATTTTGTTATACAGATAGGCTTCGGTACGAACTACTTTCACCAAAAAAGTGGGAAAATATAGCTGGCGGCAGTGTATTATGTTTAAAATTCTATTATCTATCAAATAACGTTCTATAATCACATACATTGGTATATATCTATCATCTAACTGAATCATCAAAATAAACATATATTTTTTTGTTTTCTATACTATACTTGAAATGTTTATTTAGTATTGAAGATGTATATTTAATTTTGTAATTAATTGATAATATTATTGATTTATTTTGACTTCTTTTTATATTAAGTTTCTTAAATCAGTTTTTCAAACAACATATTTGATTGCGAGTTGTCTACAAGCTACTGCACTTTACACTACAAGTTCCTTAAACAAAAATAAAAATATTTAGTAAAAAATGGAGGCCTATACTAGAAATGAAGATAGTGGCTCTAAGGTATCGCAAAGCATATCTTCGGCATGCATTCTGCAGCCTCTGGATATGATTGCTATACATTTTGCTAATTCATGGGCTGTGGACACAGTCTCAGTAGTCGAGGTTGGACTAGACCTGTGCTTTCACCAACAGGATTCGTACCTTAAGTCTGGCGAAGTCATATTGGACTTTTTTGCCGACGTGTTTCTCGAAAAAGTGGTACTGGTTATACTATAAGTTATGATAACGCTTTAAGTTAAGGTCATTCTAGCAATAATTTTAGCATAATTATCGTACCGATTCAGACAAAGATTATCTGCAATATTGATATTGAGGCAAGAAAAAAAGATTTCATATTGAAATCACCAACTAACTTGTCAGAGTCGCTAAAAATCGGATATATTAATAATTCACATGTTCAAGCACTAAAACTACTAAATTAAGACGTATTAAAGCCTGTTAGCCTTACAAGGTTGCGAATTAGCCTCGCAGCGGCTTAGCTTGCTTGTAATTTACAAGTAAAAATCACTCAGATTACAATCTTTTACGCCCTCCACATAATTTATGATAGATATTAGAGTGAAGTCAGACTATCTAACGATTGCATCTTCCCTTCTTCGTAACGTTTATAATAAAGCTTCGTTGTCACTGTCTTTTGTAATATTAATAAATATATTTAAAAAACTAGCGCGCCTGAGGTTCCCGTCAAATAAACCAAATTCGAACATTACATGGGCCTCCCCCGCTCCCCCCGGCAGCGCCTATCCTCTGCTATCTTTTTGCCTCCTACCTCTCACCCTCCCCAACTCCTTTCACCCCTCTCCCCTTCTTAACCCCCTTTCCCACCTCGTCGCCTCCAAGACTTACACAGCGTTACAGTTTTAGCCGGTGAGTCGGTAATCAGAGAAACAATATATAGTGTGATAAACATTCTGAGTAATTATTTAACTGAGTGATTGTAATTAAAAAATAATGTAAAATAAGGAATATCCCTTTACGAAGTTACTATACATCTATTCATATTAATTTTAGGTTGGAAAATGAAAAGAATGAATGAATGAATGAATTATGCAACCCCAGTTAGGAGTGCTCCTAAGACGGTACACCGAATTCACCAAGGGCCACATTTTTTAGGAAGAGAGTGGAGCATTTTTTAGGAGAAGAGGTAAATCAATAGACCACTACACTAGCAACTTAGAGCCGATATAGGAAAGTAGAAGAGTAAAGATCTAGAAGCTTGAGGGCATTAAATAGTATTTATTGTCTTTGTGTCTATATTTCTTAAATTTTTGTCTTTAATATTGAGTATTTTCTGGATCTTCTTGTCTTTTTTTTTAAGTTTCTTGTATCGGTGACACACTTGCGTATTACTCTTCATTACTTCTATTTTATACACTTACTACATTGTTTTCCACATTTTAGCTTTGTCTTGTACCAATTCTTTCGTTTTGGCAAAGTATCCCATGTCATGGTTAAGATAGTCTTTCAATGTGTATATCGATTTTCCTAATTTTTATTTGTATGCTGAGTATCTCTATGCGGCTGTAAGTACATACATATATGTGGTGACTTTCTGTAAAGGATGGGACTGTTGTAATTTCTCCTGTAGACCTTAATCTTAATTGCCATCTTATTTCCTTCGAAAAGCTTGCATATTTTTTCTGGGTGGCAGGTTTCTAGCTTTGTCCAAGGATTTTTCTCGGTATATGTATCTTATGTAATTCTTAAGTCTTGATCAGTTGTCCTTTGTTAAACTGCTGTTTTCAAGATGTTTGTTTATCTGCCATATTCATTTAGTTATTAGGGAAAACATGTTTTATTGGCAATCCCGTTATTATCAATTATTAATGTTCATAGAAAAAAGATTACTTACTTATTTGTAGCGAATAATAAGATCTTATCGGTTTTCTTACGTGTCGTGTCCCTTTCGCTTGAGAGCTATGGATGAATCCTAGCATTCATCCAAGATGTGGCAGCGGTAATCAGGTTGCAGATTTCTAGGTCTCTTGAATCGAGCCACCCGTTGGAAATTAAAAAAAAAAAGGAAAAATAAAATAAATATTTTAGACAGTGTCATTATTGGGTTTCGTTCTTCATTTTTTCTCTTTTTATATACACATATTATTTTAAAAAAAGGACGATAAATCAATTAGCCATAAAAAAAAATAAAAACGAATGACGATGTTGTAATAACA
Source organism: Micropterix facetella (assembly GCA_027564375.1). Lineage (NCBI taxonomy): Eukaryota > Metazoa > Arthropoda > Insecta > Lepidoptera > Micropterigidae > Micropterix > Micropterix facetella. The sequence goes on from JAOPUG010000215.1 coordinate 300,639, forward strand.
CATAGATTTAAAGAATGATTGGTCAGTGTTAGATCTAATAGTATCTAGATACCTTGGCATAGGGCAACGAAAAAGCCGACGAACTTCCAAAGGCGGGACCAAATAGAACACTATATTGTACTGAACCATACTGTGGCGTACCAAAGGCTAGCAAACCTAATGCTCAATAACCTACATTTAGAACAATCGTTTAACCACTGGAACAGCACGTCAGGCTTGAATCGTAGTAGGAATAACTTATGCATACTGGAGAGAGCACACACAGGACAATGTGGATTTAATAAACAGACGTAAACCTCAAGCTACAAGATACTAGTGTGCAGGCTCTACCAAATAGCAGACGACACTCCCGTGTACTTCATCTGCGAATGTGGTCCACTGATCGTAAAAGAAACACCCACCTAGGTAACTACTACCTCCAACCTGAAGAGGTAAAACAATCCAGTGCCAAAAGCTTATTACGTTTCTTAATTGACGCGAACCTAAGCACGGAAATATAAGTAGGTGGCGATCACAATAGACCAGAAATGGTCGCAGTGATACCAGGTTCAGAAAACAGAATAGCCGTAATACAAAGAATAAAAGTACAGATACCTAGATCTGGTATTGATGAGAGTAGCGGAGCACCTAGCATAGAAAGCAATAATTGTAGATCTCGCCTTCAAATATATTTTAGCACACATATATTTGCGAATGTCGGTGAAAATCCTCCGTTAGCTGCCTTCATTAGCAGCAAAAGCGAGCGATTTGAGTGAAATCTCTCGCCTCAAATAATCTTATCGCGTGCGAAGATTTAATAATGAAATTATAGGGTCGACAGCTAAATTGCTTCATTTTGGAAACATCGATCTCCTGTCGGGAAGTATGTGAAGTATTTCGCTTCTTTGGTGGCATTTATATAATTTACGGGGCCACCTCTGCGGGTTACAGTTTTGTCGCACCTTTATTTTACTTTTAGATTTACCAACTTTTTTGAAATATGTCACAGGCGATTTTTATTTGGAATATGTCACAGGCGTCCCTCAATTCACGTTACTTGCACCCTTGCCTTCTCTTTATATAACTTTGATATCGGTCATAACTTTCATCACTCATGTATGCAGATGCATACATGAGTGCATCATATACATTACATGTGCGAATACGTGTGCATCCATTTGCGAATAGAGATGCATCAACGTCCATCACAAATATGCAGATTACACCCAGGTGTTCCTCTCTTTCTATCCAGATTAAGCTTACTTTGAGATTGGTCAAACTTATCAGATCAGTCAAAGGGGCATGGCCTTAAACTGAATCCATTTAAATCTTCATACCTGGTAATTAGATCCACGCATAACATATTAAAAATTGATTATTTAGTAGTCCATACATCCCGTGAGTGGATCATAATGGCTACTTGTAGCCTAGGCTATAATGGCCGTTGTGTTGTGGTCGGCCCAGCTCGCAGAACAACTCTTATTCAGGAGCCTCCTCGAAGAGGGACCAACCCGGTGAACCCGCTGTGTGGCGGACCTGGGGACGGGAACTCGGGCATGACCTGGACAGCTGGCGCACGGGGCGGGCAACCGGCCATGTTGTCACTGACTGATTCTGAAGGAGTTTAGAAGTGTATACTTCTTAAGACAGCGGGGGTAAGTAGATATCTCTAATGCTTATCCATAGATATGACAGTGTGGGCCATCCGATCTCGGGTGACAGTTGCTGAGCAAAGGCTGCCCCGTATCCGTTACATTCCAGTTAGAAATAACCGCTTTAGGGGTAGAGGACCGCGCAAGCGACCTTGGACCTGTGACTAAACGGGGGATCGGAATAATCTGATCCGCATGTGGTAGTATGGGCGCGAGGACCCCCACTTGGCTTGAAAAATCCCAGTGCCTCGCGGTAAGGTGTTGGTCTCTTACGGGCTTAGGTGGAGCTTGGTACGTAGATTTGTATCACATACAAAGTTTCTGCGTTTCGCCTCGGGGTGATAGAACGATAAATTTCGTTAAAACGCTCCGGGGTGGACGGATTCGCCCGTAGCAGTTGACACTCCACAATAGAGCAGTTTTGTATGGGAGTTTCTGACCCCTGACGTAAAGTAGTCAAGCTGGCTATACACCCTCTATCATAATCAATCAGGTACCCTACCTATTGCAAACGTTAGATTGATTGAAAATCTAATATAATAAAATGTTTTTCTTAAATCAGTTTCTAAAAATAATATGATAAAAACAAGAATAGAGTTCTAAGAAATATAGCTATGGCATATTTTTGGAATTGCCACGAGCTACTCTGTCTTATAATCCTCGTTTCCTGAAATTCCATAGTACCAATTCGCCATAACGTGTCTCGACATTTTCAAATTTTTGCACCAATTATGTTAAATAATCTGTTCTTTGCATTATTATAGTATAATATGTTAGTTTTCTAGATTCTGCATAAAATGACGTTTATTTCATTTAAATCGGTTATCGCTTGTGTTCCACTCCCATAATCGCTAGGCCGTTGACGCATGGATAGAACTCTCGAGAAGTGCATCGTTATCTTGAATATTTTCCAGAACCTACCTTCTCGACGGACGCGTTATAAAATACTCATCCTCATACCTACGCAAGAAAAATATCTATCAGTTCATCTGGCGTGAGGAAATATTCTTTCTTTCCATTTCTTAAATGATGATCAGCTGATACGGGTTAGCTTTTTGCAAGCGTTGAAGACACGCAACGCGTGTCTGTCTCAAAAACGTGTCTTTCCGTTTCTTTTGTCCGGACATTTTCTATTTCTCATCCTCACCAAGATAATATTCTTTTTAATACTTCCTCAACTGATGCGGATTATCGAGAGAAAGTCACAGAGGTATAGGTAAATAATTAAATACCTTAATGCAATACAAATTGCAAGAAACACCCAATGCTATTTTTTGCCACACCGAAAACAAACGAACACGACACCCCATATATCAAAATGCAAAATACAACTGAATCGTTGCAGAAAAAATGTAATAAAATTGTTAAAAATTACTTGTGATATTACCTGTTTTCAACTGCTTGCTAGAAGTATTCTTCCATTTATCGAATACACAATAAGACATTATCATAGAATGGCAGGGAAACACGTGAACTACTGATTGTCCAACGACTTTTCATGAAGAAGCCAGCTGGCCTCTTTCCCGCAAGGTCTATAGGTATATTTTTACATCAGATTAGAGAAAAGCTGTTTGGTGCCAAGTTTAAAAAAGGTTTAGCCCAAGCCTGGCATATTGAAAGCCTCTGACTACGAACAATATATGTTCAATGTTCGTTAGAGCACTTTCGAGAAAGGGTTATGTGTAATACCATCAGTAAGTAATACCTACAAACCTATCAGTAATATCATAAGTAATAGCTATCATCAGTAATACCTAAAAAGGGGGCTGAACAGTGGCGAGTTAAGTGTTAAGTGGATAAAAAAAGTGCGTTCGGTTTTTAGACATTCTGACCGACTTTCATATCGCGATAAACTCAAGAACCGCTGACAGATTCTAATTTAGTTTTCATTTTTTGTTAAGCCATCTTTCAAGGAGAGTTAAACCGTAAAACATATTAATATATGTAGAAGAGGACTGAGCAGTGACGATTTAAATTAATTGAGTCAAAAGAAAACGGTCACGCGTGCGACTTTCAAACTTTTATAACTTAAAACTAAAGCAATTACCAATTTTTTTATTTCTAACCGGAAACGGATATCGGTTAATCGGCTGGTGCAAATTCAAAAATGGCGCGTTTATTATTTCTCGATATATAAGAAAAACCACGATTTCATCAATACAACTTATAAAATCAAAACTATTTTTCATAGCAATAATTAAAATCCTTACAAAAATGCTTCTTTGAATGCTCAAGGCTCAGGCATTATAATGTAGAAGTAATATTCCAGCTACAGTATGTACCCAACTAGCACAAATTGGTTATATAAAAGTCATGGCAACATTTTCGCAGCAGCTTTTAACCACAATAACTAGTAATATAGCAGTAATATAAACGTTAATACAACGTCTATACCCCCGGATTAGGCGCATATTTATATGGCTTTTAGCTGAATAGTGGCTAAATAGCGGTCATAACGACCACTTTCGGTGGTAAAAGAAAGCCGAATAAGTGTTTATAAGTTACTATACTTGTGGTGGCGCGCTTATATAGTCACCGGCTGTAAAATTGCTTCCAATTCATACTTTGTTACAACTTCTAGTCGAATAATGCTTTGAAAAGTTATTTAATAATACAATGGAAGCAAACGGAAGCTGCGTGATCATTTGCCATTTGCAAACATGGATTTGTAATGGCTACTAATATTTTATCGACTTTAAAAATATTGTAGGTATTGTAGTTTAATAGACCAAATTCTCCTCCGGATATCATTTCATCGACAATATTAAGTAACATTTGTTACAAAATTTTAGCGCAGCTTCAAAATATTAATATTTTATCTTAATATTCATTCATAATTATGGTTTTATGTTTTCGATTTTAAATTTTATTTTTTCCTATAAAAAGAACTCTTTCTGGCGAAATAACCTATAGCATGTGTATGTTATGATTTAAAATGCCTTTAAAAAATATAATACAAAAATGTAGGTTATAAAGGTTCTGGTTATGGCTTATATAGTATCTGCATCATCAATAAAACATTTATAAAATTATAAGGGAGGGGCTAGTGACAACTATACAGATTTACCTCTTTGTAAAGCAATTACAGCACTGTAATATACTACAAGCCGCATAAGGGTGGATCTTGTAACCAGTATTAGAGTTAGACCAGCTTTTAGAGTTATGCGTAGCAATTATAAAGCTTTTTAAAAACAAACTAAACAATAATGGTGACTGAAATGTAAAAGCCCCTTTGTCTACTTCTATTTGACCTATTTTTTTATAACGGGTTATATTAAAACTATTGTTACTATATTCGTTATTTATAAGCATAACATATGCCATTATTCAACAAATTGTAATGTAAACTATCCTTTCGCTGGTTCAAAGAGCCTTTGTTGGAGTAAGGGTAATGTAGTCGTTTTTCTTAATTTGTTATATAAAGGTTAAAATTTTACTACTATACAGCTGACAGTTATAAAGTGGTTATAAACTCGTCTATTTTATAGCGATTACACAACCCTTATCCGACTAAACGGCTTATATAGCTAAAAGGCTGTACCTATAACATAGCTGAATAAGTGCTTATTAGAACAATGTCGCGAATCCTTACTCGCTCGTTATATAAAAAAAGTGAGTAAACCTTTATAAGACAAATTATATGATAAAAAGTTAATGTAAGCCAAATTGCGTTAAATGACAACGTTTACATCGCTGAGAGTTAATCTGAATGCTTTTACATGACTTTTAAAAAGCGCAAAGCTATATTCGGCACTTCTTACTTGGCTTTTGTGTTTGTTGAGTAGTTATCATTATTGTTTGAGGAGTTATTGAGGAAGCCGGCGCAGCAAGGCGAGAAATGGCGTAAAGTCAATATTTCTCTCATGGACAACTTTACGTAGTCCTATATCACGCAAAGACCATCCGTAATCAGTTCGAGTGAGTATCAGAAGGTAACACAGCCAATAGATAAGAAATTTATTACAATCAGTTCAGCTCCCTCAGAGCAATCGTAAAACATAAAATTCAAGACGTTCATATTAACTATATCACCACAATTCAAAGGCCAATATTAAGAGACAGCACAAATTTCTGGTCTTATATCCGTAATCAGCGTAATAGTACTGCTTTGCAGCAGGCTATTGCGAACGAAGACACTTCATACATTGGTGGCGATATGGCAAAAGCGTTCGCCAAATACTTTTCGTCTGTATTCATTGATAAACCCCCCGCTTGGATGTATCTTAGGCCGAGGCTGGTATATCGGCAAATACCTGGAACGATAGCATCGATGCTAAGGAACTCAGTTTAGCGGATGTCGCTGGTGCCTTCAAAAAGTTAAACGTTTGTCCGGATGGTTTTCCTCCATGCATGTTAAAGGCATGTCAATCTATTTTGGTTGAACCCTTACGACACATTTTTAATTTAAGTATCTCTAGTGGGATCTATCAGTCAAGATGGAAAATTAGCCGCGTCATCCCAATACATAAGTCAGGGGCGAAATCTGACGTTAAGAATTATAGACCAGTGGTGCTCTTTTCATCTCCGGCCAAATTGTTTGAATCGATTATCCACACATACCTATACAGACAGGTATGTGGAAAGCTATCAGATGCTCAGCATAGTTTTCGCCAGGGACGTTCTACCACTACAAATCTCTCAGTGTTCACTGAATACGTGGCGGAACAATTTGACTCCCATATAGGGATTGTCAGGTAGACGTAGCCTATTTTGACTTTCGGCATTCGACGGGGTCGACAATTACATACTACTCAGGGAACTGGCAACAGTGGGATGCTCACAGAGGCTCCTGCAGTATTTCGCCAGTTACCTGAGAGACCGCCAGCAATTTGTTAAATGTGGGACATTAACATCAGATCTCTACTTTACACACTCTGGGGTGAGACAGGGATCAAATCTGGGTCCACTGCTGTTTAATCTGCTCGTGAATACGTTGCCAGAGGTGGTTACAAATACCAACTGTCTGATTTTCACGGATGACCTGAAACTATTCGCAAGAACGGGCAGTATAGGATAATGTGCATTACCACAGGAAGACATAGACGCGGCTAACCTTTGGAGCACAAACCACAAGCTATACTTCAATAATGAAAAATTCTCAGTCATGACATATTCGCGAGGTGATTCCCCGTTTGTATATAGTTATGACATGGAGGGCAAGGTACTATCGCGAGTGAATCAAACAAGGGACCTGGGAGTGATATTTGACTCTCGATTGGCATACAGACAGCATATCTACACCCTAGTTGAAATCTCCTTCAAAGTGCTAAGTTTTGTACTGAGGAACATGAGACAGATCTACAACACATTTGTCATGTGCCTCTTATTCAACTCCCTAATTAGGAGTAGATTAGAAGTCAACGTGTCAATATGGAATCCTTACGAAAGTGCTTACGTATCCATGCTGGAGAGGTTGCAGAAACGTTTTCTGAGGTTCCTGTACTTCAAACAGTATGGATATTATCCTTTCCTATACCCTACCGCATTTATTCTAGGGATGGCTGGTTACAACTCACTAAGCGTAAGAAGAGACTGGCTGGTTATCTGCCACTATCTTTAGAAGAATCGGTTTATTTGTACCCGTTAATTACTGCCGTGCTAGGACTCACGTATTGTTCGCGTTACCGCGAGCTAGAACTAACATCGTTTAACACTGGTTCACGGTGCGGTCGCTAAATGCACTATGTTCGGCTGAACCTGAATTGTATATTTGGACAATAAACTTAGCACAACTTCAAATTATAGTAATGGCATTTCTCAGTATCCAATGAATTAAGTAAATATTTATTAGGTAGTATAACAGTTGTTTAAAAAGTAGCACATATTAATAACAAGAAAAGTTAGAAAATTTGGATATGTTTTGTAATATAGTATAGAATAATATTAACGATTTGGAAATTGTCTGTAATTTAATTATATATTGGTAACTAAATAAATAAATAGTATACAGGGAAATGTTGGAAAACATTCACAGGAAAATCTGTGAAATAATTGGAATATTACCAAAGATATACATTTTATACCAGAAGTTCACAGAGCTACGAGATGGGGCTTTCATCGCCAAACGCTAATAGAATTATTTGGCAGAATTCTTGTTGTTTTAATTAAACCAAAGCGAAAATCGTAAAAAATCACACATCCGAAAACTTTCTCGACTTGAATCCATTATTAGGTAAACACTCAATTTTCAAGATGGGGCCACAAACGACTGACATAAAAAATAAAATGTATTCTACCTACAGCCAATGATTTCCATTTTCAAAAATAGGAAGTATTTTTTTTATAACGTTAACACAAGTGGCCAGTTCCAGAAAATTTTATTGTGGCCCGCGTATGTACCACGTGAGCCCCAATGTCCTTCATCGCCTCTCGAAGATTTTTTATCATTTTATATTATTATCTTTTTGTCACAATCAGCACAAATGCAAATGGCGACAAATAAGATAAGACTGAAAGAATAGAACGACCTCAATCCTTTACATAGATACCAATGAACCGAACTGTACCTGTCAAACAAAAGTTCTGCCCGGGGCGCGCCACCTAAAATTCGCAATCATAGGTTATCAAGAGAACATAATATTATGTTCTCATGATATGTTCTCTTATTCTTCTTCTTTGTTCTTTAATAACAATCACCGAAAGACGGTGACTTTCTGCCAGGTCGTTTTCGGAGGACAGACTACGTTAATAATTAATTAGGAAGACAGCACAATACTGAAACAAAGGAACAACGGAAAAGACATTATTATAGCAATATAGGTGCTGGCAAAGAACGTGAAAGATAGTTATGAGGGAGGATAAAAGTGGGGGAAAACATGAAATACAATTAAATTATAAAGAAATATGATTGAGAGAAATAAATTTACATATTACTCTATTATATTCGAGGAGAGTTGAGGGATAACAAGTGGAGAAAACCTAGGTGGACTTGGATTTTATTGTAGATAGGGTCTGCGATGAATCTAGGGTAGTTATTAAGGATGGGCAGTTAAACATTAGGGGTCCAGCGTGCAATCCCTGTATCCACAATCGCACTGCGAAGACGCAAGGAAGTTAATTCGGTGGAGATGCGAAGAGATGGATCAGTGTCCGATCCTCATGCGGCAGATTGTCGATATTTCCTTCCGGCTAAATGGCTGGTGGTGGTACCACGGTTTCTACGGGAGATATGTTCTCTTGCTACAATATTATTGTTGTAAGAGGTCACGCCAAGCTTACCTACTCAAAGGCGCATGGCTTGATTTTTGAATTTTGAACATAAACCTTACCCCTATCAAGGGATGTCTTAGTTATCGTCTAATTATCGCATGCCGTACATTTTCAATTCATAGAGCAATTTCGCATTCCAACAGTGCATTATACGGATACCTACAAAATAAAACGGCGTCAGTTTGCGCACAATGCACTTTACACGCCGCTAACGAAGTTGAGTAACTGGTATGAGGTGTTAATGGCGTCGTTCGTCCATAGGTGCGTTGCTGTGCTTTGCGTGCTGACCGAAGACGGACGATGGCAGTCAGCCGAGCGTATCCAGAACCAGTCCACTCACCCCACCAGTTCTTTCTAGAACTAGAACACCGACAAGGTCGCTTTTCCTCACATAGGCTTTGAGAAAATAAAATACTATTAATTGCTGTTCTAATGTTTCGCATTGCATTGTTGTGTTATTTAATTTCAGCCGTAATTCATTACTTAAACGATTCGTTCACCGCACGAATCGAGTCGTTTTTACTGAGCCGGATCCCTCAAACTGTCAATGTGCTCGCTCTCTTGCATTTAGCGTTGCCAGTAACTTACAATAACATTAAAATGCGAATGTTGTAAACTTTTAGAATATTAGCTTTAATAGCGCACGCGAAATTCGTATATCATTGTCGTAGGGATAAATATGCCTAACATTTTTAGCTAATATTAGTTAAAATTAACGAAGTACCTACTTTTTCTCTCTTTGTCGATGGTTAAAATCCCCAACTACTTACGTCTGGCAAATATTTTCTGAGATAATGAGGGTGGGAAAAACTATGGACTATCGATTATTCGGCAAGTTCAATCAAAAATCGATAACAAGCTTTGATTACTTTTTAATAGATCAAACACTTGGTTACTTTTGAACTCAGCACTGTACTTTTCATGTAAGCAATTGGAGGAGCTTCCATGTTCACAGAGTGAACAGATCATAAACTATTGACTTATTTTATATTTTATTTTATTTCATTTATTCACAACAAACAATAGATAACATTCCATCTCACAACTTTGGGTAAAAAAATACACGCCTTTATTTAAGAACAATAATAGTATTTATTATTACTGAATATTTTCAGTCGACATAACTAGATATATCCCTAAATTTAGTACCATTAGCTGTAAACCAAAGTGGGGATCGACTTCTTTCATGGCGTTTAAGTAACGAAGAACTTGAGCAACCGTCCCCACCTGGATAATTTAGTGCGTGTATACGGCCTAGCGAGTAGATCTAGTACCCTCTCCCTCAATTATGTAGTTTGGGCTATCGCTTCCAGTATAAAGACCTTGAAAACAGTTTCTTTACTCTTCCCAAGATGAGAAAACAGGCATTCTCTGATGGACTCCAAATCGGTGTATTCACTTCCATACGACTCCTTATAAAGGTATTAAATAGAAGGTACACTACCCGCGTATTCCTAAATTGCTTCAAGCTGCACAAAATGAAGCACAATATCTTAAAAGAAGTCTTAATCAACGAAGCCGCTTGATTGATGTATGTAGCCCGTCCAAACATATGAATGAATATATTAAAGCTAAAAAGTATTCAAACAAAAAACGACAACATAGAAACCAGACACACTGGAAATGCGGACATCCTGAACAACGGGCGGTTGCAACACCGCTGAAGCGTCGAGTGCTACAAACTTCACGTTGTAATTACATTTTTATCCTGTTTATAATTTCAAACAACCGCGATATTCTTCGATTTTATGCACTGGAAATGGGATAGCATTCATAGCACTGCCTTTTTTGTATAATCGTAGATTTTACTTTTTTATTGGATTTAAGATTATACTTATTATTGTTTAGTTTGGTTAATATTATCGGTAATAAGTGAAAGTTAAAAAATATTGTTTTAATATAAAAAAAACGCTTTTTACATGTTTTTGATTTAAGTAGAGTTCATATAAATTTTATTTGATTTAAGTATTTTATATCATTCCTTTAGTAGCATGTCATATTTTTAATTACTATGTGTGTGCAAAGTAATTTGGTTTTTCATTTTTATAATGTATAATTTTGCTTAAATATTAAAATTAGGTTTAGCAGTTATTTTAACATAATATTCTTAATTTATTTACCAACAAAAAAGATTAATCTTAGTTCAATTACCTAACATATCTTGATAAATCTTGATTTGAATGATAATATAAATTCATCATTACTTCTCCTTCCACGACGACGACATAACCTTAACGACATTTTTATTTTTGGGTATATTTTGCCAGTTTGATACATCTGAGTGTTAGTCTGGACTTAGCATTGGTTGCATGACTTTTTTGTCCAGCATATCGGTTTTCTCATTCTCGACCATTTCTATATGGCAAAGCAATTATTATAGTCAGTATTTTATGCCAACAGAGTTATTTTAATCATTGGAAGTATTCCAACAATTTTAACTGATTGGACGTTGGAATTATGTGGACGCATCGCGTTCACGAACGAGCATTGAACGAGACTAGTATGACAGTGCTGCCAGATGTGGGTAATATCGTGCTTTGTGGTAATTTGGCAATGTTTTGGACAAGCGGGCATTTTTGCGGAAATTTAACCTGAATTTTCGTTTCAATTTCTGGTTCTCACGATGCTACCAAAATATATTGCATAAGCATAAAATCAGCAATTTATGCTGAGTAGGGGGGGAACCTTTGACTATGGAACTCTTGCACGCATCTCTTCCGCCAGATAATTGTGGACACTCGCCGCAAAATTGAGTCAAATCAAGCTCTCTGATCGTTATTAGTGTGTTTCGATGTATAGTATACCAACTTATGAAACGTCGAAACCTTTGAGTTTCGCTAATTGCTCATCAATTTTAACTCAGGTATCATTTTTCAGTATTTAGAATTCAATAATTAATACTGATTTCCTTTCTAGTTACAGATTTCCTTATATTTCTAATAGTTCAATACTGGACTGGTCCTATTATGCATTTGAAAGAGCACTAAAAATTACAAGGATTAACATTGAACACGTAATATGTATAGATTGATTCCTTTCTATAAAATGAAGACCACAGAGGAAAAATAGTGGAATATAAAAAGACCAATTCGAGATAATACAAATAAATATTTTGGACCTTTATAGTTTAGAATCGTTGTAATACAGTTTTTTGTAATAAAAATATACTTAAATGCAAATATAGGTATTTGGAAATCAAGGTACAACATTATAGAACTCGAAAAATTATAGAAATTAGGTAAAAAAATATTTAACCAAATTCAATTCTAACAGGGAAAGAACAGATCGAAGAAATGATCCTCATTTTTCCAGTTTGAGACACACATTCCTTGTAGTATCGTTTGCGAAAAACCCCTAGATTTTACAACGCGAACAGGTTGTTTTTTCACTCTTTGAATAGCGTATTTCTATAGAATGATAACATCTGTCGGGTGATTTTATTCCATTATAACCTTAATTTACTCCAAAAATTACATCTCCCTTTCCCCTGAGATCTTCAAATTTTAAATATGATTTTATTGGAAACGCTATTTCGGCTCGTTTCGTTCGATGCCCCGCGGCAATCGGCTCGCAGCCCATGATGCGGTCGTTTCGTTCGGTGACGGTCTGAGCCAGTTCGGTTCATTCGTTCTGTTTCGTTTCGTTGTTTCGTTCAGTCGATTCGCGTGTTTCGTCCCAGCAGGGCGCGTTAGCTCGGTGTCGCGCGGTTAAACCTGATTATAGATTCGACGGCGAGGGGTTGCGTTCAGGACAAAGGCTTGCATCCTACCAGCTGACCACAGCAGGGGGTCGGTTTTTTTTTACCAGAGATTGGCGGGTGGAAAACGTGCGGAGGATCGACGCGGTCAAACACGGATCGATCGTTGTCGTAATCTATTCTTATATTCGGCGTGGGATTCTCGTCTCGTCCGCTTTTGTGCCGCTCTCAGTTCGATAATAAAGTTACGTGCACTCTCTCGAGTGTCGGATCAAGGGCGCTGCGTCGATGAAACCGAAATCAGTGCAAGTGTCGTGGTAAACAGTGTCCTCTGACCGCCGGCGGCCGGTGATGTTCTAGTCTTCTTGGTAAGTCGCTCATTGGTTTTGTTTTAATTTCGTGGGCTGGTTAGCCATGGTCCCATTCCGAGAACGCCCATATAAAATTGCAATGCGCAGCGATCGATTCGCCAAGCGACACATGCTCGCGCCATCGTGCATCTTATTACATTATTACATAGTACGCTATTGAAATTTAAAATAATCCCGCCGCATTACGACAGACCCTCATCAAAATAAATATTTTCAAAAAGGAAAAGACATTCTATTGTTTATGGTTCTGATAGGGTAATTTATTGATAAAGAGGTACGATACGATATGTCGCAAAAGTCGCACGCTGGCCATGAAAGTGTTAAATAATATATGCAATCATTCATAATTAAAATTCTAATGTGACATTTGTGTTCAAATTCGTTTTTGAAGCTTTGCCGCCATTATTGATCTTTAGCCGTTAAGCATTTTGATACGGAAAACGTGACTGTCAATTAGTGTAAAGATGTACTTATCACCGATATAGGGAAAAGCTTTAAAATCGGCTCTACCAATGGGTATATTTTGAAAAATAGGTATTTTCCAAAGGTTTATAGAATTGCGCAATATTATGTGAAGGAAAAACTAATATAGTACCTAACCTACCCGCCTACAACACCATCCGCAGTGACAACGCATTAACGAAACAGATCATTTTGTCTACACGGAAAGAATGCGCCATATATTTTTACCGCAGGAATTAGTTACTTTTCCAACATTAGAGTACTGAGGTTCATAATTTTCGTTGCCGTGACCGTCAATTCGAGTGAATTTGAACCGGCCGCCCACACACACGTCTAGTCCGTCACCGTCTACTCCGTATTCGAAGACAAAAGTGCCACCCGCTGACGATCGTGACTCGTGGGTGTCATCCAAGCCGTGCCGTGAACCCTACAGGTTCAATTCAATTTAAGTGAATGTATTTGACTAAAAAGTTCGGTAGAACAGCTTCAACCCACCCACGAAGAAGAGCAGTATGTTGTCGTCGCCAGTACTCAGTAGACTTTGCGTGGGTCAAAATATGGTATTTTTATAAAATCATTGTTTAGTGGCCGCGTACTTGCTTTCGTGCAATCTCTGCGGGTTTGTATCAATCACGCGGGTGGGCATTTATGCTATATTTTAATATTATTAAGGTTTAATGCCCGGTTAACTCCTCGCTCTCTATATGATGAATAATTATTGAACATTAAGATTTAATGATGTGTGAACGTTCGTTAGTGTTATGCCTTAACCCTTGCACCGATGATTTGACACCGACTTCAAATTCAAGACAAAAAAGGAAGCGCAACAAGGATACAGTCTATCGCTCATCCTCTTCTTTATCTACGGAGATTAGGTACATTGTCCTCTAAGGGAGGTTCCACATGAGTGGACAGAGGATTGCCATCCTCAACTTATGTTATCCCGACACTGTATTTCACTGTATTGTTAGTACCAGCTGCGCTGCAACGAAGGCTGACCTCTGTAAGCAAGTAGGTATATTATGAGATGTAGCAGAAGAAAGGCGAAGGTCATGATGCATATACGAGTATGTACCTAATTAGGAGACGCCCCCACAGTCTGGATTCCTTTTTACACGAAATACTTTGATGAAATCAATTTATTGGAATATTTGTGTACCGCTATAAGAATATTACATTAAAAGAAGATTTTTAAAAGCCATAGATTTTTAGATTTTTTTAAAGAATGATTAAGTA
>JAOPUG010000215.1:378786-389035 GCA_027564375.1 Micropterix facetella
TGATACCGCTCAGCTAGCTATTTTTATACGCGGAGTATACATTAATTTCAATATTACTGAAGAATTATTTGCTCCCCAACCTATGAAGGATACAACAACTGGTGAAGACATTTTTCAGGAATTAAAAAAATCTTTTGCTAGATTGGATTAAAATGAGAAAAGTTAAGCGAAATATCTACAGATGGGGCTCCATCAATGATTCGCCCAAAGATAGGAGTTATTGCACAAGTAAAATCAGAATTGCTTAATAACAACATCAAAACTGAAGATCTCTCTATATTTCACTGCAGTATACACCAGCAAAATCTGTGTGCAAAATCCATTAAATTTGCACATTGATGGGCACAATAACTTCCTGCATAAATTAATCAAATCAAGGACACTAAACCAACGCCAATTTCAAGAATTTCTGGATGACGTTCATTCCGAGCATAAAGACCTCACATTTTTCTGCGAAGTATGTTGGCTAAGTAAATGTAAGATATTGAGGCGGTTTTATGACCTGATAGGTGAGGTATCACTGTTCATGGTTATGAAAGGAAAACCAGTGCGAGAGCTGGAAAGCAAACATTGGAAATGCGATCTTGCATTTCTTGTCGACATCACCACACATCTCAATGAATTGAATACTAAGCTGCAAACTCAGGAACATTTAATTCACGAACTTTATGGGTACGTCAAACCTTTTCATAATAAACTTCGACTCTGGGACAGCCTCTTAAGGGAAGGCAATACTTACCATTTTCCCACACTTGCAAACCATAATAAAGTTGATTTTGATTGCGAATTGTGTGCGGATTAGTTGAAATCATTGAGTCAGGAATTCAACACTAGGTTCCGTGATTTTAAAAACCAAGAAGCAAACCTGCGAATATTTTCTTCCCCATTTGATATTGATGTTGAAGTAGCTCGTCTTTCGTTGCAAATGGAATTAATTGAACTACAGGAGAACCTGGTCCTAAAGGCAAAAGTCAAGGATATTAACCTAGTTAAGTTTTATAAAAACTATTTCCCGCATGCCAAGTTTCCAAATCTGACGATGTTTGTACACAAAAAGTTGCACTATTGAAGGCACATATAAATGTTAGCAATTTTTCTCAAGAATGAAGTTCATGAAATCCAAAACCAGGACACCGACGAACACTTGGAAAACACCTTGCGAGTTTCAACATCCATATCTCCGAATGGTCAATATCTTGTCTCAAACATAAAGTCGCAATCGTCGCATTAAACTTGGTGTTTCGTTTTTTTTCATATTTGTTACGTTCATTTGCATTTTGTATTGTTATGTATTTTATAAAAGAGATATTACAAATAAAAGAGAGAAAAACTAATTACTTAAACAACCTTAAATTTGGTGATTTTGGTGGTCCAGCCCGCGTAATTTTTCTAATTTCCAATCTGGCCCAGTCTAATGGAAGTTGCACATGCCTGGTGTAAGGGGTGATAATCTGGGTCCATCTGTTATACATGTCATTTTCAATGAAAGCAAGAATTGCCCCAGATTCCGATTCCATGCGACCAGATAGGCTGGATAATAGACTTTTACAAAAGTAGTTATTTCCAGTGATAATTGGGACTCCTAAGGATGAGCCAGTCCATATTGTGAAGATTTTGGCTTATCTGATGCGCTTTGTAGATATGTTCTCTCTTCATGTTAGCCATCTGTCCAGATGAACTCAGGTATTTTAATTCATCGGCTTGTGAGATTTGTCTATCAATCACCAGTATTGGTGGTCAGTACAGGCTTATTAGGGGCTAGGTGGTCAGTTTCTCTCCTGTTGATAAATGTGACATGATCAGATTTAGCATTGTTAGCATTAATTTTTCACCTTTTCACTCAATCTTCAACGCCCCCTTGTTAAATATGACCATATTATTTTCAATGTTTACAATCACATTCTCTTTCAATTAGATATGTCTGAAACTAAATTTTCTTTTAAGACCAAAAGTAACCGGCCATTGCTTTGTGTCATAGTATAATTATATAAAAAATTGAAGTCTGAAAACACTTTTTTTCTTCATATATTTATTATTTTTTTCTTCATATATTGTATTACATACATTTATTGAAATATTGGGAAAAAAAATGGAGCGTTAAGTCCTTATCCTTTATCTACGAGCGCGACCTAACCTGACCACTAACAATCCATATTCTGTATTTGACCCTAACAGTAATAAATAACAATAACAGGAAAACTAGCAATATACATCGGCAACTATGGCTGGCACATCTCGTGATCGGTAACTCCCCTCTGACATCCAAAATGGCTTAAAACCTATTCCAACAATTTCTATCGCCACCATGATTCCAAAAATATCCATATACACCATGCTGGGTCTACCTATTTGGTCAGATTCTCCTACATGCCAAGTAAAACAGGATGCACCTGCAGCAGCACCTGCGTGACTGATTGAATTTGCCACTTGGTGGTACTTAGGGTCACCCAGGGAGGCTGCATACCATGTTTGGTTAAAATCAGAAAATGGGAAGTATTTGGATGGAAGGACAAACAAACAAACGAATGAACAAACACACAGCATGCATTAGACTATATGGCCCGTCCTATGTAATACTACGAACGGGCCAAAAACCACAAAGTTCCATCTATTTGCATTATTTATTTTAATTAGTAATAAAAGTTTAATATAATGATTTAATTATTATTATAATAGACCGAAATTCTCCATTTTGGCCACAAGCTCGTTCCGATGCTTCTGCAGTGCTGCCAGTCGCACTGTTGATAATGAATTTCTCGCTGCTAAAACTTCCAGCATTGGCCGGGACATTTTTTCGACAATGTGTCCTAATGCTATGGTTCTGACTGCCGCATTGTGTTGCCTTGTGAGAATGTCTTCCGTATCCTCGTAGCCGGCGGTTTCCATCGAGTAAGCCTCGTCTTCTTCGTCGTTCAGGATTGTCGGGAGCTGTGTGAGAGTCTGTAAGTGGATACAAAGATTTTATTTTAGGCTGTCTAAGAACACTTTGAAGTTTAACTAGGGCATTCTGAAATAATGGGAAATCTAATATTTTGGAAGAAGGTAGTATCACAAGTCATGCTGGTACTTAGGCCATACTGAAAGTTTTTGGATTCTAATAAAGTAAAACACTTACAATGTTTCTATTGTATCTACTGTTTTTTTTTCTAAGTATTCTCCCTGATAATTTATACATGTTTTAATTCTTCAGAATTCCGGCAAAGATGTGCCTCTTAGCACATACTATCTGCAGGCCGACCAAAAATAGTTGTACACAAGAAAACATTGGTGGTGTATGCCAGATATTACAGGAAGATATGACATATGAGCATATTTCGACATCTTTTGACACTGGAATAACACTAATCTAAATATTTCTACATGGTGCACTTCCGGATGCTAGTTTTCCATTGGATACTACTCCCTTACAAGGATAGATAATGATAACCGCAGATGAGTACAAAACTGCGTGTGCCTAGAACGATAACCGAACTGTCGCATAATCTTCCATTACAATAAAGCGAGTTCTCACACCGCTCGAAAAACAAAAGAATTGTAACCAGTCCTGACCTCCTGAGTCCCAATGATTGTTTTTGATTCGTGAGAATCATAGATATTACACATCAAAATTATAATATTACAGACCTGACCATCAGTCATTAATGGAATAGAAAAATATATTAGTTTTTTATATTGTAGTTATTATTTTTCCTAATGTTTGTTACCCTTGGTGGGAAATATATTACTTATATCCGGTAAGATATGTATTTGGTGGGAAATATTTTACCTAAATATCCTGTAACGTTGGGGCCACACTAGCGGCAAAAGCCGTTATCGCGTTAAAGCGGGACGGAGACAATCGCCGTGCACGGACCAGACTGTCGCCGTCCTGCTCTAAACGCGATAATCAACGCCATTTGCCATTAGCGTGGCCCTAGCGCACAGTAATATTTTACCTTTATCCGATAGTTCACATCTGAATGAAATATTTGGTAATATGACATTTTATATTTTTTAATACTATAAAACATATATTTAATATTCATGTAACTAGAGATAGACTGAAACAATTTGGTTTGCATTCAACAATATTATTAATATATTTAGAAAATTAATACTATACAATACTTATCAGATGAAATGAAATGTAAATAATAATGAAATATATAATTTATCAGAGTTTTTGTTCACCTTCACCTTCACCTGCAGATGGTATAGGCTTCACTGTTCACCTTCACACGGTGCCTTCACCTGAATGCCTCGGATGAACAGCCCTCCGTCCAGATATAACTCTTTACTCCCTATCTCGGAAGATGGCCCTCGTAGAATTAACCGTTCTATGGGAATCAAATATCCCAAAAGACCACGAGTACAAATTAAATAAATACCATGATCTCACAAATGCCATCACCTGGAACGGCTTCACTGTTCACCTTCACACGGTGGAAGTTGGCGCTCATGGCCTCCCAGTCAAATCTCTTTCACCTATTTAACGATCTTGGTCTCTCCAGAAAAATAATTAACTCATTAGAAAAATATCTAAAACTGCAATTTCCACATCTCAAATTCTGACTTCGAAGTGGGGGTGAATGGGTGGTAAAGTGCACGCTCTAATGTGGCAAGAGAGCTGTCCTAAACCTACCACAACCGGTTCTTAGTCCGAAGTCCACTTTTTTGCCACTTCTTTCGAGCAGCTTTTACCTTAGGGAAGCCGGCCGCTGAAAGACAAAATTCATGTGCGAAATTCGCACCGCATCTTTGTAACTTTTGGTAGATTTTGTATATATATATATCGATAGCTTATTCAATGACAAGGGAATCTGACCAAATTTAGCTCTTGCATACAACTGGAAGGCGGTCCCGATATTTGGCGCGGAAGCTCTCTACTGCATATGCAGAGCGTGGCTCTCCAAGGGTTAATACTTCTATAGGTATTTCGTCGGGTCGTGCTGCTTTTCTGATTTTCTTTAATTTTATAGCTTTTTCTACCTCATCTAAGGTTAATTGCAGGCCCAGGTTCAACATCATCTATTTCTTTGTTATATCTTTCATCTTCAAATAGCTGTCCTACATATTCCTTCCACCTCTGTCGGTCAAAATGATTACTGGCCATTTTGTTTCGTATTTCGGTTACTTCCTTCACCTCTTGAATTATCATGCTTTCTCTGTAACTCATCACTTTTTTTTTATGGCCTAATGGTGGTTCATAATGGTGCCGCGCAGCTTGGGCCTAATGGCCTGTCTGTTTTCTGGGCTGGCCCAACTCTCTGTGCAGCTCCCATCCGGTAGCCTCCTCGAAGAGGGACTAACCTGGAAAGGCCGCTGTGAACACTGCCTGCGGCCATAGTGGATTGTGGACAATTCGGATCGGAGGTTCGGATTCGAGGTAATACCTCGGGCAGAATTGTGCGGTTGTCGCTTCGTACGTCATCAGCCAATCGATTGCGCACTCCGGTTATAAATAAAATAAAACGAATTTACAGTGTGACCTGAATTTAACGAATTTAATAGGTCTATACGCCGCTGTGGACTATAGTCCACAGCACTGGGCGCATTTGTTTAACAAATACTGTACTTAAGCCATTATAATTTATTGAAAGTAGTACCCGTGTACGTTTATAAAGTTAGACCTAACGTGGACAACGGCAGTCGCAACATCGCCGAAACGTCGGATGCTACCAACTTCACGTGATAAATTTGTTTTATTTTATTTTATATACAATGTCAAACAACCGCTACAGTCTTCGATTTCAAAATACTACATGTTTGTGCGGCGGTAGAAAAGTTCTCTGCCTAAAAGTGAAAGTCAATGTTTTTATTGAAACTTTTATTTTTATTTTTCAACATACATAATCCCCTCAAATCTCAAAACACTTTTCCTATCGTTTCTTCAATGCTTCGATCGATCCCATTGAAGAGTTTGGATCTATCCCCATCAAGGTACTCGGATTGACGGTATGCAACACTTTCTTCAGCTTTAGGAATCGGAGGAAATCGTCGCTGAGAGCCAAGTCTAGGGAATACGGTGGGTGGGTGAGCCCTTCAAAACCGTAATTCATCACTGTACCTTTTACAGCATGCGATTTATGAACTAGTGCTTTCTGTTGCAAAAAAAGGACACCGTGATGGAGGAGTCCCCGTCTTTTCTCTAGGATGATGCCACCTAATTTTTTAAGTAGATCAGCATGATACATTCGGTTTTATTCGGCAAATAATCAAAGAGGGTACACTTACCGCCATGACAAAGTCCTTGCTGTTATTCGCGAGGTAATTAGCCTCTCAGCGGCTCGTACCAATAAGGGTCTTACAGTACCCTTTAGACCACTAATACAGTTTGTGCGGGATGGCTCTAAAGGCAAAAAATAATCCACTACAAAACCTTTCTCAATAATCGTGAAAGCTTCAGATTGGGTTTTGGAGGTCGATTCGGTCTCTAAATATTTCCCTGAAAGTCTCGGATGCACAGCCCTCCGTCCAGAAATAACTCTTTACTCTCTATCTCGGAAGATGGCCCTTATCGTAAAATTAACAGTTCCATGAGAATCAAATATCCTAAAAACCACGAGTACAAATTAAAAATTAAATAAATGCATTGAACAACGGCTTCATTGTTCACCTTCATGCGGTGGAAGTTGGCGCTCGTGGCCTCCCAGCCAATTCTCTATTTCACTTATTTAAGAATCTTGGTATCTCCAGGAAAACCATTAACTCCTTCCTAGAAAAAATGCCTAAAACCGCGATTTCCGCATCTCAAATTCTATGGCTTCGAAGAGGGAGTGAATGGGTGGTAAGGTGAACGCACATATGTGGTAAGACAGCTGTCCTAAACCTACCACAGCCGATCGTTAGCTCGGAGTCCACCGCTCACCCCCCAAAAAGTGTAACAATAGTATTATGATCGGCCCGACTGGTCGGTGAATACCATGGCTGCTCCGTTTGTACTTAGTATTATTCCCTCAGCATCTCAGAAAATGGAGGCCATATTTTTGCTTGCATTCAATTTACACATCGTTGCCACTGCATTGCTGTTTGGTCTCAGGGCTGCAGTGGTGTATCCACGTCTCATCACATGTCACAATGTAACGGAAAACATTTTCCGGATCGACCTTGCACTTATTAAGAATCTCATTCGCAGCCACTAGAAATTAGCGCTTGTTTTCGAGTGTGATCATTTTGGACACTCAGCGACAACTGACTTTATTCATGCCCAATTTTTCATGCACGATTAGCAATACACTTTAAGCTTAGTCAACCGATTGTTCTCCCAGATGAGATCTTCAACTTTTTCAACAATGTCATTTCCAGTCACCTCGACTGGCCATTTACTGCAAGGGTCATAATCCAGTGACTCTCTGCCAAACTTAAATTGGCGTACCTAGAATGTCACAATGGAAAACAAAGCTTATTAATTTCAGTTTGTGCTTCCCCTGTTTTGTCAAGAATTTAATCACCGCACGATACTCCAATTTATTCACTTCATACAATGCTTGACTGCTTTTTTCAATCGAACCAATTTTTTTTTGACACAATGATTTACCTGCCCTAATGACATCTCATCCGGAAGGTTCTAAATTTAAAACATATATCCATTTGCAATCGAGGCGCCATTTGTATGTAAGGCTGTGAACGTTTCTACTTGCCTGGTTACCTCCTTTCAATACTGACCTGTAGGCAGGTGCTAATTAAAGCATCATCTGGCTGTACAATTTCCAGAGCAATTTCTTTGCGACTTTGATTTGGAACTTTACCGACTGACTGGAAACATGTCACTTGAACCTAAAAGCAAGACAGTTGAAAATCAAGAAAGCAAGGATTACTAAAAATAATGTACCCAATCTGGGTGAAGTGATGCAATAACTTTGGGGCTTACATAACTTAATTTTTGAAGTGGTTAAATATTCATAATATTTGGAGATATTTGGACTCAAATTGTTAAATCTACAATACCATATTCCTTCAAATCCTTTAATATCCCCTCTTTGAATAATCTACAATATTATTAGCATTAGGTCAGCAAATCTATTACAAACACTTGCGATCCAATTGATCTATTTGTTATTGTGAAACTCTCGTTTTTTGTTGCCCCAATGGGAGAATTACTAGTCACGTTAGATCTGGACCTTTCATTAACTAATAGCCGCGGTTTTCTTTGTTTCATTGATAGTTTATTTAAACAGTATACTTGTGTTGAAAAATCCAATACATTGCATGTGTGTGTTTCTAGATATAGAGCTTCTTCAACTTATAAACTCACCATAATTTGTACAGTGTAGCATATTCTTTAGGTCCCATTAGGTACCTACTAATTGGAATGACACTTTAGTATGCAGTAGCAGCTCATAGCTGCAAGACGATGCATATTATGACACCCTGCAAAAATCCCCATAATGGTCGCTTTACATCACTTAACTAAAATTTCAATAAAACTATTTATAGTTCTGAAAAATGGTATAATCGTAGTTAAAATATCAGTTGGATAAGGATCCCATTATGTTAATTCATTTCATTGTATGATTTTTCATGAAAGAAATAGCTTCTACATTTTTTTCCAGGGCACTTATGGTACTAATTACAATAATACAAAATAAAGGTAATCACCTCATGTGCCTTTGAATATTGCTCCTGCAAAAAGACGGCAAATATTAATCCCACAAAACTGGCATCCATTCGCTGATACATTGATTGCGTGCTGAGATCTGTAATAAATCAGTCATTATAATGTTATGCAAATTAAATTCTCTATTCGGCTGTGTGACATCCATATTGAAACTGCGGAAAATGCACTTCGATAGTTTCAGAACACTGGGGCCAGATGCTAACCAAGAGTCGCTGCTGCGTTACCCACCTCTCTCTCACTTTCCCATATGTTTTTGATGTGTCTGAAGGGTCGACTCGCTTTCACCTTTACATGTGCCTCGATTATAGCCCTGCCATCAAAGTTAGAACCCATCCCTACTAATTTTCCACCTTCCATAAAGTATGCAACAACCTAAAGAAATTCTGATGCGCTCCAACAAATTTTAACCATAGAGCCGAAAAAATCAGGGGTACAGGGGTGCTAATACGATCACTGATCGTTGACCTGAATGGTGTGCATGAGCGTATTGAGACATTCACTAAAATCACCGAACAGATGCGGCTACCGTGTTATAAAAACACTGTCCTCTGTCTCTCTGCGCACCCTTCAGATTAAGTAAGTCCAATAAACTAAATTTTTTAAAAGAAAAAAACAGAAGATGTATGTTATGGTTTGAATTTAATGGAAATGAGTATACAAATCTAACAAAGCTATGTAAAAACTGTCCACCAAGAACTGGGATGGAGGTTATACCGACCGATGTCATACATCTTGACTTCAAAAAAGCCTTTGTCAGTTACTGCAAGACAACTTCTGCAAAACTTGAACATCTCGGAATTCAGGGGAATATTTTTAATTGGATATCAGACTTTACTGATGACAACATTTTTCGCCAATCCTATTCTAAGCAGTGGACAGCTTCAGCAGTATCTTGATGAGATCAAAGCGTGGACGGAAGATTGGTTGCTTACCTTAAACTCCGATAAATTTGTAGTGCTTCATATCGGGAAAAGCAACTCCCACATTACATTATCTAGCAAACGCCCAATTAGAAGCATTTAAGCAACAAAAATATCTTCTAATAACAATTAGTGATGATCTCAAATGGAAAAAAAAACATAGTTGTAATCTCTAAAACAGCCAACTCAACTCTATCTGATAAGGAAGGCTTTCCAACATCTGCCGATAGAAGTGTTTATAAAGATCTACAAGGCGTAAGTGAGACCTATTCTTGAGTATGGCTCTCAGGTTCGGAATCCCTATTTCTGCAATTTCTGGAGATGTCCTTGAAAAAGTGCAGAGAAGGGCAACTGAAATGAATAGTAATTATGAGCAGAATTATAATTACGAAAAATGTTTGGAATTACTTAGACTAACTCCTCTCACACAAAGACGAGAAAGAAGGGACCTGATTGAGCCGTAAAAAATTCTCATAAATTATTATGATGTATTTGGGTTATAGAGAATATCTACAAATTCAAATACAAATCGTCGAGGTCACAGCAAAAACAACCAAGAACGTTCTGCAAAATAGAGTGGTGGACTTGTCGAATAAACTACCATTTCAAGTGATTAGTGCAAGCTCTCAAAGCCGTAGCCAGCGTAAAGCGTAGCGAAATGAAAAAATAATAAGTGCTTAAAAGAGAATATCGAAAAAAACTTCCCCGAAACACAATGGAAAAACCTTACGGC
>JAOPUG010000215.1:548864-560876 GCA_027564375.1 Micropterix facetella
TGCCAGAAGATTATCTTTCGAATAAAGTAAATTTCATGTCAATTTAAAAAAATCACCTTTGTTTTATTCCATTTCAAAGTTCTATACCTCTATAAAAACACCCTTTACTTATGTATTTTTTTAAAATATCAACACTATTCAAATGGGTATTGCAAAGCTCAAAGCAGCGTGTGGGTACTCGTTTTTAAACATGGCAATCGATGGTCAAATTTACGCTTGGTTCTCATTGGGGCGGTAATATTTATTTCGCCCACAAGGCCAGAGCAATCGAATATGCTTTCATTATTTTATAAAGGCATAGAAAGATGGTCGCAGTGGTTTTTTGCTTCCTAACGGTTCCGTGTAGCTTGGGCTTTAATGGCGGCTTTGTGATCTGGTCGGCTCAACTCGCTGGGCAACTCCTATCTGGGAGCCTCCACGAATGAGGGACCAACCCGGTGAACCTCGGGCGGAACTGGAAGGCTGTCGCACGGGTGGTTTTCCGGCCGTATTGTCGATCGACTGCGACCCGGAGGGGTCTGGGAATGTATGTTCCCTAAGACGCAGGGGTAGATGTTGACCTAATGTTACCTATCCTTAGAAACGACCCGTTGGCCAGCCGATCTCCGGTGATTACGCTAAGTAAAGGACACCTCGGGTCCGCGATATTTCCGAGTTTCAGTAACTCAGTAACTCGGTATTCAGTATACCGTGTTATCACATTAGGTAGACGCCGCGCAAGCGACTTCGATCCTGTGACCAGACGGGTGGTCGGAGAAATCTGACCACATCTGGGAGCGAGGGCACGACGATACCCCACTGGGTTTAAAAATTGCCAGTGTCTCGTGGTAAGGAGTCGGACTCTCTCGAGGGCAGTGGCGTAGTTGAATATGTGGATATGTTTTGTCGAAATACCTTACGCTCATCTCGGGGCGATATAATGATAAATTTCGATGAAATTACTCGGGGTGACGGGTTCGCCCGAATATGGCCTTAAATCCAACACCTGTCGCGGACGTTTGACATTATAAACAAAATTGAGCGAGAAAGTTCAACTCTCTTCTTGAAATGTTCTCAAGGCTAATTCCGAGGGCAAGGTTGTGAAACAAGATACAGTCCTCCAAGCACGGAGGGTTTTCAAATTTAGCGCGCGCCGACTCCACCGTTAGAATAGTGTAGTAACAGCAGGAGCTTTTCACCTACCCGCAGAACAACAACAGATGACGATTGATATCACTTCAGCCTGTCCTGCACAATGGCGGTTGCAACATCGCCGAAACGTCAGGCGCTTTGTAGGTCACTATGAAAGTTTTGAAATCTATGATATAATTTTGATAATTTACATTACGATTTTTTAAAATATTCTGCGTTATTCTTTATGCAAATTTCTATCCGCCTAAACCAGCTCTGGAAAAATTTTGGTCTATTTTTCCCAAAATATGAATTAATAGTTTTTTTTCCAAGGAGACACAATGATTGCACCTTAGAATGTAGAGTATACATATTCTATCTCTGTCCTTTTTTGGCCCGTCCATAGTGTTATGTAGGACGGGCCATATAGTCTAATGCATGCTGTGCGTTTGTTTGTTTGTTTGTTTGTCCGTATGTCCGAAGCCTTCCCGTGGCCAGATCCTAACCAATTTTGGTATGCAGCCTTCCTGGGTGACACTAAGCATTACCAGGTGGCTGCAAATTCGATCCGAGTTCCCCAAGTGTTGCTGTAGTTGAATCCTGGTTTACTTGTCCTGGACGAGGATCTGATCAATAGGTAGAGCAAGCATATCGCATATGGGTATTTTTGAAATCGCGAGGATGAGAAAAACTTATTGAAATAGGTTTTAAGCCATCTAGGATGCCAGGGATTACCAATCACGGGACGGACCAAACTGTTATTTAAACTGTTATAAATGAGCTAGTGTCATTTTTGTACCCACTAGATTGAACTGGCAGCCATGGAATACAAAAAAAAATACAAAAGCAGTATAATTTACTAAAATAATATAATATTTATGTATTATAAACTGTTGGTGGCTGTGAAGTTTCGTCATTCGCCGGTACAATCATTTTCGTGGAGCTCTGCAGGCAGGCAAGGAATCAATATAAGGTCATTGTCATTGTCATTCAGTCACTGTAGTTGTAACTCGGTTGGCTGTAAGAGATTGCCGTAAAGTACTAAGCTTGCCCATTATAAATAAAGCAATAAATATTTTATTACTATTAATATTATTATATGCCGATTTAATATTTTTTACTGGTAGAACATTTCAGAGTTTCCAACTTCTGTCATTAATAAATAGCCATTATTTTATTCGACTGATTTAGTGTTAAATCAATAACTATTTCTAAGTAGTTAATACCACTCATTTCATTAAAAATGTATTTTTTGGTACAAAATTTTTGGCCTTAAATTTCCCATTCAAAGGTTCTTAAGGTACCAATAACAATTTAGATTTGTTCTACTTATGCAGCTCAGCAAAATCGACTGATTACCGTTTTCGATGCGCGCTTCTCCAATCCAATGACCCCCTGCCGACCTTCGATTATAACCCCATTTGATAGCACATCATCGAATAACTTTTTAATTTTAATATGAGTATCTAGGCCGTGGTAATATTTTACTCTGTACAGTAAGTGTCTAGACATAGGCTAAGCTCACAGCTGCTTCTTTTCCAATTTGTATGTAAACGAGTTACATTCAATATAATAAAAACTATGATGATGGAGTACCAGAAAAATAATTGAAAACACAAGTAAAATCTCCATATGTGTAGCGTTCTGCATTTGCACTGTGCTTTAGATGCGCTTATGTGAAATAATTGCATATGTGAATTTTATGCAATTAGTCCGAACTGCCGAATAGTTAGGGTTGTGACTTACAGAGGTAGTGTAAAAACGCCTGAAATTGATATATAATGAAATGGACTGCCTGCCTATTTAGGCGTATTTATAGCGACAGTTGCTCGTTACGTTGCTATGAAGACATATAATTATTCGAACGGATTATCTCTATTTTGGGCAAAAAATATGTCATTATAGTTTCCGTTTCGGCTAAGCAAGGAGCTTCATAAACAACGGGTGTTCAGTGTATAATAATTTAATTTACGGGTTATTTCGGAATGCAAGAAAGTGCCGATTCAAGTTCCCTTATTACAGGAATTCAAATATAGCCGATTAGAAAAAAACACGACACGGTGGCATAGTGGTCATGTCGCGTGATCTAACATTGTAAGGTTCCGGGTTCGTATCCCGGCTGGGTCACCATTTTCCGTTGGGATAAAATTAACGGAATTGCATTTTCAATTTTGTCTATCGAATTCAATAACAAGACACACACTTACAAGCATGTACGAGCACGCATACATATAAACACTTCATAGAAGGGTTTCACTGTAAGAGATTGTCGTATGATAATAAACCCGCTCATTGTCAAATTTCACAATAAAGAGTAGAAACAAACAAACAATCGTCCTTTTCCCTTCTATTATTCTCTCTTAAATCCCGTGAAACCCAATTTTAAACATCATTCCTTTTTTATATTCCAATTTTACGTATTTCATCTCTCTATTGTACATTAAACTATATAATAAACATTTTTTTTATTTACCGCTTTTTACATCGAATATGCTGTGTCCGCATGGACAAGATTTTCGCTGCTTTGTGAAGATTCTATATCATTAAGTAAAAATATATAAAAGTATTAAGGTTGGTGACATTTTTGAACTTCCTGGGCGATAATAACAGCGTGGTTCTGAGATGGGTTCCCAGCCATGCAAAGATTGAAGGCAATGAAAAAGCCAACCAACTTGGCAAGGAAGGAACCGTCCTGGACTATGCTGTGGCATACTAAAAAGCTTAGCGAACTAAATGCTCAAAAAGCTTTGTTTCGAACAATGGTTTAACCACTGGAACAGCGCGCCAGGCTTGGATAATTGCAAGGAGCTAATACGACTATTACTATAATTACGACCGTAAACTGCCCAGAGGCTTTAGCGATAAGGAGAAGCAACCTACACAAACTAGTGAAAGCATTGTGGCCTGAACAAACACATGTTCAACATCATATGGCCTGATCAACCAGGCAACATTGTGATCTGAACAAACAGATGTTCAACCTCAAGCTCCGGGACACTAGATCGTGCATGGTGAAGAGAAAGGTTAGAAAAAATAAACTTAATCCAAAGCTATGCGAAAGAGCAGCTAATTCGGCGAATTAGATGTGTAAAAATTGTTGAGATTATGTCATTGAAATGGAAAAAAAGATGTCTTAATGTTTCACTCACTTTCATGTGAACTAACCGATGAAGATGTCTCTGATTCAGAAGAGTCAGATATAGAGTAATTGTGTCTTATTTTGGTTTTGTCTTACTCCTGACTAGTTTTTGTAAGCTTTATTACTTTTATTTCTTAGTCTTAATATTGTTAGTATTAATACGTCTAATTCATCTACATGTATAACATCTTCCTTTACTTTCTACATTTTTTATAAGTAGGTATCTACATAACATTCATTGATATTGTTTTCGTATATTATTAATATTTTACTACGTTTACTAGGCTGTCAGTTTTAGTAGGTTAAGAATATTTTTCTGCAACTTAATATTTTTGCTAAGAAAAAAAATCCTGAGGTATCCCTCTTGACTATTTTAATTTCCCCGTGTTACTATTAAATATCATTGACAGGCAAAGACAATTTATTCCGGCTATTGGAGCCGACAAATAGTTGATTACCACTCGGCCCAAAACGATCATCAACACCTCTTAACGACGATTTTGTCAAATAAGATTTCGTCGACTTATATGTATATATGTATAATATTTGAGTATAGATTATTATTGTAATAATGTGAGGCGCATTTGAATACCTATCTATGTAAATACATACTTTTAAGTTAACTTCATATAAATCTTGCATTTCTTGAATTGCTTGCACGTCTTGCTTGTATTTTGCTTACTTGTAAGTAATTATAACTTTTTTTTTTCAATTTTCCACATCAAAATAAAAATGATAATATTACGTGCGTAATTGGTAAACTAATTTATATATAATCGGCGTAAACATGTAATCGGTCATTGACATGTAATTTATGGTAACGTTATTTATCTACCTGAAATTAAATAAAAGTAGGTATGAGGACCTTCGAAATATCCTCGAATAGGCTTTTTATTAACATCGCCCAGGAGTATTTAGCAAATAGCAGTGCAACAACATTTTCGCCATAACAAAAATTATAAACGCATGTGGCTTTGAACTGTAAAACCTGTTACCTTTGCTTATTTCCATTCTGTAATATCATATAGTCTAATGTTTTGGGGACTGGCAGCAAATTCAATGACAATTATTTTCCTCCATAAACTATGCGAAAATATACAGAGCTTCTTCGAAAGCTTTTATAAGTCCGGAATCATGAAATTGCCTGCCGCTATGAAAGATTACTACCTCAAATATCGAGGCCCCGAAGTCCAACAAACATTTTATTTTCCAAAAATAGGTTATCGTTTTGAGAAAAAATGCTCCAACAATTCCGCGACCACAGATATTCCTGAGCACCGCAGTGCGTACTCTTTTATACTTCGTTTCGTGCTTTAATCCCGGCAAAATAGCATTATTTCCGAAAGATCTGGCGACGCTCTTGCAAGATCTGTAAAAATGCAAACCTACTGGCGCAGTATCGTAACAATTCAGGCGAGCACTCTTGCAATATTATTAAAATAACAGTAAACCTGCACCATTTTGGGCGGCAACCAGCAAGTTGGATTGCTCAAACCGAAGCGTAATTTACTCTATCTGTCATTACTACGGAATTTACTAAATATAACAATGTCATATATATATATATATACTACGTACACCACAGTCAGCAGAAATATAGGATATTTTTATTAATTCATCTCATTATGATCGTTACGGAAGATTGAAATCCGAACTCGACCGCTGTCTCTTGATATCAGATTAGCAGATTTAAACAATTTTTTAACGACGAGGAACTCGGCGACAGACGGCATTCGCAGTTGCTTTGACACCTTCGATCTATCGCTTGAACAGCATTTCCGATCAAAGTATACTCCACCAGATGTGGTTGCAATGCTTACTATAATAAATTCAAGCGATCCTCGCCGCCCAAGCACATCTTTCACTGGACAAAGGGTAAAGCTGGGCAATGACGGCTTAGAAATTTCGCCAGGTATTTCTATACCTACTACATGTGCTGCTACCGTACCCGATATAATATTCTATCTGTACTAACAAAGGAAAAAAAAAATATGCCTAAAGTATCAAGTGTTCAAAAGGACAGCCGCAGCAGATTCACGTCAAGAAATAAAATCACAAATCGTCGCTGTTCAAACATCCATTCCGCAACAGTTCTAATCGCGCCCATATCCTATCGATTAAAAAATTAAAATCATACTCGGGCGTTTTCATAAGAAAAACTCGTATTGCACCTGGACTAAATAGGTCTAGACAATATTTATAGGTCCTGGACTAAATAGGTCTATACAATATTGTGTCACTTGATACGGGCAAACCCGTTCACCCCGGAGCGTTTCAGCGAACTTTATCGCTATATCACCTCGAGGCGACGCGCAGAGACTTGTCGACGTATACAATCTACTTACCAAGCTCCAATACTGTCCGTTAGAGTCCAACGCCTTACGGCGAGATACAGGGAATTGCCACCCTGCGGGAAGCCTCACCCCCTAACTCCCAGATTTAGTGGGATTCCTCCGACCACCCGTCTGGTTGTAGGTTCGAGGTCGCTTGCGCGATTCCCTACCTCAGGCAGCGGCAATTCCTAACTGGAATTATCGCAGATTCGTTGCGTCCTTTGCTCGGCTTGCCACCCGAGATCGGGTGGCCAGTGAATAATTTCTAAGGATAGATAACCTGAAGTACATACCTACCCCCGCTTTCTTAGGTTACATTGCGCTTCCGAACTTCTCCAGATATTAGTCAGTGACAGCACGGCCGGTTTGCCCGCCCCGTGCACCAGCTGTCCAGATCAGCCCGAGTTTCCGTCCCCAGATCCACAGCACAGCGGATTCAGCAGGTTGGTCCCTCTTCGAGGAAGCTCTTGGATAGGAGCTGCTCCGCGAGCTGGGCCGACCAAACGACATAACGGCCATCATAGCCCAGACTACACGAAACCATTGCGATCCAGGTGTAGACAATAGTAAGTAAGTTTAATAAAACCTTCATAAATTATTCCACTGTTGTGAGTGAATATTAGTGGGAAATGCCATATCGTTATAATATGCCATATCGATCTCTATCTCTGTGTAAATCGCTATAACTTATGTATAGTGCTATGAAATCTGTAAATGAGTATATTGCAAGGATTTATCGTTCCTTAAATCGGTACATAACAGTAGAAATTTGGCACAATATCTTAGTTGGGAAACTTGTTTTGGCAGTTTTATGCGTATCTGACACTAATTTAATATATTTTTTACACATAAAATCATTTGTTGTGGTGTTAAATGTCATGCGTCAACAACAATATCATAACCCAAAACCATTCAGATTGGCCTAAAAACGAAATTAATTGACAAAGGATTAAAAAAACAGTGTTTGAGCCGAAAACAATACAATTGAAATAGGTTTTTTTTAAATAACAAATGCATGATTATACCTACGCGTAACGGTGACGGAACATTCATACGTATTCGTAAAATCTGAGAGAATGAGAGGGCAATTTCTTCACAAACTTTGATCTTTTTGCTTCGGCTTTAGTTAGGTATGCATTTAAACATACTAGTACCCTAATTGAGATTCTTGACAAAATCCCTACCAATTTTTTCACTTTCATTTTGTTCATTCCAAAACAACGACTAAAATAGGCAGGTCTGGGCAAATAGGGCCCGCGTGACGTATGCAGCCCGTCACCTCCCTACGTTCTGCCCATGAAGCAAATCTTACGAACCCATTGTTACAAAAGTAAATTTTTACACCGTCTAGTCGAAGAATTTTGTAAAATTAAAAAGAACTTAAAACAGGATACAATTGTGCAGTAAGTTTAATGTCGAAAATCGCTATCATGGTATTCGCCGACCAAGATCGGGCCTATCATTAAATATACTTTCAGGGGTGAATGAATACCTATACAGTGCATACACTATTTAATTGTAGGACAATCATACCCCGAACAAAACTACCCAGATGTAAGAGTGAATAGTATGCGTTTTGCTTGGAGTACTAGAATCTTAGGAAGCGGTTTTGTACTTTCTTAGGAAACGGTTATATGCCAATATAGATGGCGTGCTTTGAACTAAAAATTGTGTCGACAGTAACAAATAATAGGACCCTGTCTCGCTTTACCAATACACGTAGCCGCTGGCGTGTTGCGAGGGAAATAGATAACATCCCCTCATCAGACAATGCTCCGTCCTGTATGAAATATAATACAAAAATTTTCGTATATCTAAATAGTTGTCAGCAAACGGCTCGACGATTCTTGAATTGCCCTCTTATTTACGAGGCACTTCGGTGTTTTATTCTGAATAATGCCGTTCGGAATAGAGAAATTACAACTCGAATTATTCTTCTTCTTCTTGTGTCATGTCTTCCTAGATGTTTTGTGAGTATCGAATGAGACTGTTTTAATTTGCAGTTTTTAAAAAACTTATAAATTTTAAAAATAGTTTGCATCACACAAATTCCACTTACTCGTATGTGATTCCATGCTTTTGACATCAGCAACAATACATAGACATGGCGTAAAAAAGTCGTCAAAATTAGTAGACTTCGACCGCGACCTGGCGATCGATCAATTCGAACGTCTATCACTATAATGTAAATAGGAGAACCGTCTACCTTATGGCTGTACTATATTTAATTAAATATTATGTTTTTTTATATATTTCACATGGAATAATAACATGACAAATAGATACACAACTAATTATATTAGAAGTACTTATAGACTAGAATTATGAGAGCCTTGTCACGTTGCAGATATTAAACTATACCTTCGATATTATCATACTGACCTAATCGTGGTTGAAAAAGGCACCGTATATAAACATTATTCCGGGATATACTTCGTTTGTAGTAAAAAAAAGACTATTTACAAAACGATGGGGTAGTAATATTTGTGAAGGAAGCTATGATCCAAACACAAATTTTTCAATTATTTATAGCGGGTCTAATTGTCTACAAATCGGCATCGGAACCTATACTAGTGTAGTAGCGATTTATATTTGTCTTTCTAGCCACAATATATCTAGTTTCTTAATCGACTCAGTGTAGTTGTATAAAATAATTCTAGAAAACAGTTTCTAATATTGGGCGGGGACTTTCATACAAGGTAGCGCGCGGTAGACGCATGGATTTGTAGAGGGCTCGCATGGATTGGAAAATGGAATAAAATGCAGCCTGTTACAAATTGACCTTTTTTTTATTTTTTCTTATTTCATTAATATGGAAAGTTTAAGTTTACATGGTTTTTTAACAAAGTATCGTCTAAATAGCTCTTGTCACACTCCAAATACTGAGTAAGCCTATTTCTGAAGTGTTTAGGCACCTTTGATGCCCGAAGAATCTTGCCTCAGTTGGAAGGGATGGAGCTGGAAGACGTCTGGTTTCAGGAGGATAGGACCATAGACCACACAACAAGAGTTTGCATTAACTTTTTTGAGAGACAGATTCCCCGGCGCCACATCTCCTTATAAGGCGATTTGAACTGGCCAGCGCGCTATCCTGATTTGGCAGCTTGTGATTTTTTATTTCCTGTGGGGATACCTAAACTCCTTGGTTTATAACGATCGTTCCAGGAACCAGCAACCCCTCAAAAATAATATTCGAGCCCAAATCACCGAAATTCCTGTAGCAATGCTTCAAATAGCGCATGAAGGCTTTAATCAGTGTTTAGAGTGTGAGGGGCGTTATTTGGCCGATACTTTGTTCAAATTCAAAACTTAAATTTCCCACGTTAATGAATAGGAAAAATAAAAAAAATTGGTCGTTTTGTAACAGTCTTTGTTTTATTCAATTTTCAAATCCATGCAGGCCTCTTCAAATTCATGCGTCTATTGCACGCCACTGATTTAATTTTTTGCTGAAAATTGAGTTGATTAATTACCTAATATTTTTATGTGACGTTTTTAAATTGTAATATTATTATTTGTGAACGGATTTAAATTAAACTAAAATTAAATTAAATCCCTTCAAACCGCTATCAAGCCAAAGCAAAGGATTAATACTAAATGTTTATAGGAACGTTAAAAAGGAGAGTAAAAATAAAAGCTAACATCATCGCTATCGATATCACGACTAAAATTACTGGATTTTCGAAAATTACAGTGATTACAATTTAAGGCATAGCTTGTCAACAATAAATCAAAATTATTAAGGTTACTCAGAATATTTCATTTTTATCTATTTTATATTTATATTTTAATTTTTGAAGTAAAATATTAATTATATATATCCACCTACTAATGAATATTATAATCTGTTTATTATGGAAATACATATTTATATCGAAACACTTCTCTTTGGCCATCCTACACAATAATATATTCATGTTGTATGTTTGATTCACGATTTAAAAAGTGATAGAGAATGATGTAATCTCGTATACGACATTTTCTCTGTGGTTTAAAAAATCAAGCCCTAGGCCGGAATCCATGTTATGCTGGCTATATCTGGGCGCACCGCTGCTTGCAGACATTCTACAGACTAAAGGCGTTCCTGTGTTATAAAAAAACTCCTTCCTTTGTCAGGACACTCTTAAGGAGAAAGAATCGTGGCGAATAATTATTTCTAATTATTTTGCAACTGCTGATGATATTGCCATGCCGCGGACGTATAATTATCTTGTTCCAACGACAATCCTGCTAATTAAAGCCACATCTAGTTTATTCAGCATGAACTATTATTATAATGGGATGAATTGTTATTATAAACATAAATTGAATTGAAATGCTAAGAAATAAAACCAAGTGGATCTGAGGAGGGCACGTTTGCAAATGTCCGTGCGTTGATGTCTCTCGCTCAGCATGCCGCGAACGGATGTGAATAGTGATGCGTATTAGTGCTGTTCAACTTGCAATTACAAAGACATGCGTTGCAACTGCAATTTCACGACGACACACTCCGTTGGTTATTAGACCAGAAGCCCATACCTGTTTTTATTTACATCTTTTAAAGTTATTTTACATTTTTCATCAACGTTTCAAATATTTGATGTGGAAATATACGTTATGGCATGACTGAAATAACCATAACCTCGTTTTTTTTAATTTGATGGCATTTCTTCATTTTATGTTTCCGATATGTGCCAAAGCAAGGATATAGGAAGGGACCCGAAGCTTTTCATTTATTTACTCGTATTTATTCATTTTTAAAAATGCAAATAAAATCCAGCCAAGCCCTAGGTTTATCTGCTGGCGATTAAGACTGTTAAGTTGTGGCCATATTAACAATATCGTGACTTTATGAGTCATTCTTTATATCCGATATTTTGTCATTTCTATACATATTAGGAGATTTATTTCGAATCTTAGTAGAAAGTTCAGTAATGTTAAAAAAGCTTCAAGTCAGTTTTAGGATAGATGTTTTATCCATCTGCCATTGTTTTTTATATCCACTGAAAATTGCTGCGATATTATAGACGGCAGTATACACACAAACATTATAAACAGCAGTATTTCGTAGCTTCGCAGCAGTATTTTTCTCTCGTAATTGCTTACAATTGCGGGGATAGGGTCTTCGCTCTCGCCCTGTGATTATTTTTGAGGTATTCTCGGTGTTTCCAGAAGTTTCTTAGCGAAAATGGAAACTAGTCATCGTGTAACATGTAATTGTTTGTTTAATAAAAACTGTATAATATACTATTTTTTATAATCTTTGCCACATATTACATACACTTTAAATTTATTGACAGCTTGGGCAGGGTCAAAAATATTTTCTTAACATTATTATCTTATTCTAAATCAGTATTAATTACAGTATTAATCATACAAGTGTCAAGAGGAAACTATTTTTTTTAAGAAAACCTCATTTTTTAAGCTATTGATTAGAAATTAAGCGACGAG
>JAOPUG010000215.1:649596-662073 GCA_027564375.1 Micropterix facetella
TATTAATTGTATGACTTTGTATCTGATTGTATGTTTTGTACGAATAAAACACATTTTTAAAGAAAAATTGTCTTGTCCACATTAATTTGCACAAGGGTGTAGTTCTTTTGATTAAAGCTAACTGACAAATATGTTGATGTAAGGTTATATTATTTAATGGTTTCAGAATATTAGATCAACAAAATGAAATCGCTAACCAAAACTATATTATTTCAAGGACAGTAAATACATATAAAACGAATACACCTTCACTTTATTTTATTTAATATGTTAGTATTTTTCATGCACTACTTAACCGTTATTCTTCGGGACTGACTGGATGTCCAAGAATGGACCATACAAAGGCCGCAATAATGATGACAATGATGATGACAAAGCTACAACAGGAAACCCGATCGAAATCATCCTAGTAGTTCTTGAGTTATTAACACACGGACAGACGGATTTTATAATATATGGAGATGAGCGCACACACAAACAGCCAGACAGGAACAATCGAAAATTAAAACAAGATATGGACATTTTAGGACCTCAAATATAACAGACTTATGACACTGTTATGTCAAACATTCAACTATCAATTTAATAGGCAGTTGTCACATTGACTAGTAAATTGCATGAGAGAAGAATATGAGAGATTTGTTTCGGAGGTAGGAATGTGATATGTAATAATAATATTAAATTATATTTTTCCAGTTTTTCAGACCGGTATGGTCGGTTACCCGGAATCGCTAACCGATCCGTCGTATCGATCCCAACTATTGACACTCACATATCCATTAATTGGAAATTACGGAGTGCCATCCGATGAATCCGATGAACATGGACTTCCACGGTACGTATGTACATTAATGGAAAATTGCTGAAATGAATTAAATAATTTTTAAATTATAATATATCCAGATTGCATGTTTTAATTATATGCGAATAAATATTTTCAATGGATTCAGTGGCATGCATGACATATGGCATGAAAGAAAATATAGAAAATCCCATCCTCCATTAATAGTTTAATGTCGACCGGTATCTACACAATTTAATTCTGTCGATATGTCTTATTTATATCTTCACCTATTCAAAAAAAATCATCAACAAAGTCAACAAAAGGATATAAAAACAACAGTAACAAAAAAAGCACTTAGGGGTCTTCAACCGCTCCCCTAACCCCCAAGTCAATATTTAGCAGGCTGGATGCCTACTTTAGCTCCAAACTCAATGTCCCAGTACTCATTAGCCGACATGTCCAGATATGAAAATAGTTCAGGTTGTTTACCATATGTGACTAGGCCAGCATTAAAACCGCATTCTTATCTAGTTAGAAGCCGCTTCCCAAAAGTTAAAGCACTATAATACTTTGATATGAATAAATCACTTTAATTCCAGTTGGTTCGAGTCTTCTCGTATCTGGGCATCGGCACTGATCGTTGGCGAGATTTGCCACTCGCCAAGCCACTGGCGCTCCACTAAGTCGCTGAGCGATTGGCTGAAATCGCAAGACGTCCCCGGCATTGCCGGTATTGATACGAGAGCGCTCACAAAAATTTTACGACAGCACGGCAGCATACTCGGACGAATCGTTTACGGATTGCCATTACCGGAACTGAAAAATTCCATTTTGGACCCCAATCTGCGGAATCTCGTTGCGGAAGTGTCGACAAAGGTACCTTCATTATATTGTCAAAAACCAAAAGGAATTCCATTCCAAAAGGAATAATATTAATGAGAAATCTTATATTGAGAGAAAAATCCCAGACATTTCCAGTATCAAGGGGTAATTACAGTTTCTTCCATTTTTACTAAAAACTTCGTTTATGTAAAACTTCGTTCACTCTAAAATTCTGAAAAAAAAAACAAACTAATAAAGAGTCTCTTCATGATTAACATTAACATAGCTAATATAGCTTTGTTAAATTAGCATAGCTAACATCGCTTTGTTTAATTAAAATACCTAACATATCTTTGTTAAATTAACATAGCTAACATCGCATAGCTAACATCGCTTTGTTTAATTAAAATAGCTAACATATCTTTGTTAAATTAGCATAACTAAAGGGGGAATCCAATAATTAGCCAAAGTTTTTGCAGTTAAAATAATTCATTACGGAATACGAAATACGATCAAGGAATACGAAATCTTTGAGAGGTATATACTAGATGTGTCCTTCCAGCTCCTAGTTGGAGCCCATTCCATTAACAAAGAGCAGGTTTAGAAGAGCGGGTTCTGCTCCAAATTTGACCCCGACAAATATCGCAACGACTAGCCTTTCCATTCTGAGTTCCGAGGAACCAGCTAGTCCTTTGGCTCCACCACTCCACCGCACCGACGCGGTATTCCACTCCGAGAACCTGGCTACTTCCAGGATGAGCCATCGCTTGTCTATTTCATTCTGCACCCGGACGCTACGAATATTTGCCATTGATACGAGGGTTGCTATTTATATTTCTGGCCTTGGCAACAGTAAGTATTGCCAGAGGACCGCTGAAGTTTCCAATCGAAAGTTTAATATTTTTGACCATAACCTCTTCAGAACGTTTTGCTATTTTAGCGAGATTTGTGTTGATTACAGTGAATTGAAAAATTTATCTCAGGCAAAAAATGGAATTGACTCGTGAACATTTTCGTGCAATTATTTTTCATAGTTTTTGACGTAGATTATAAAGACAGGAGTGCTTCGATGAACTTAATTCTGTGTACAGCGACAAAGCACCATTCTACAGCACTAAAAAACTGGTATAATGAATTCAATCATGGTCGACGCTCGCTCCAG
The DNA here is from genome assembly GCA_027564375.1 of Micropterix facetella. Lineage (NCBI taxonomy): Eukaryota > Metazoa > Arthropoda > Insecta > Lepidoptera > Micropterigidae > Micropterix > Micropterix facetella. The sequence goes on from JAOPUG010000215.1 coordinate 652,365, forward strand.
GACGAATTCTGTAAATGTCGTCCAAAATCGGTTGCTGTGCCAGAAAATATCGATGCTGTGCGTAAACCGATAAAGCAAGATCGTCATGTAACATACCATAAGATTGAGACATCTTTGGGCATTAGTATGACAAACATAAATAAGATATTACATGCACATTTGGCCGTAAAAAAGATTTCTTCACGTTAGATCTCGCTTAATCTGACAAACGCTCAAAAGTAAGTTCGTGTCGATCGGTGCAAGGAAATGTTGAAAAAATACATTCAATGTGCGTCAAAGGCTGTAACATCTACACAAGTGACGAATCATAGATGCTAGCCAAATCCAACAAAAGTTGTTTGCGAAAGAAGCACATCGAAGCAAATGGTTGCCTTTTTCTTCGGCATTACCAGTTACATGGCGACAGTGGCGTTAGAGCAACGCAGAACGGTCAATTCAAAATGGTACACGACCATTTGTTTGCCAGAAGTCACCGGAGAAATTCGAAAAAAGCAGAAGAAGAGGCGAATCATTCTTCATCATGACAATGCCAAGCTCTCACACATTGGAAACAAAAGAACAAAGGAATTTTGACCGACCAAAACATCGAATCAATGGGCCATCCGCCGTACAGCCCTGATTTGGCACCCAATGACTTTTTTTTATTCCCACGCATCAAAAATAAATTACGTGGTCAACGATTTTCGACATTCAAAGAAGCGGTTTATGCATTCAAAACACATGTTTTGGAGTTACCTCAATCGGAGTGGAAAAAGTGCTTCGAAAATTGGTTTAAACGCATGCAAAAATGTGTTGATCTTCATGGAGAATATTTTGAAAAACAATAAAACCAATTTCGATTAAAAATATTTATTATTTTTTCATTATTAGACCAGAAATACAAATAGCTACCTCGTAATAACAGATTGGAGGTTTATTACTTAGTGAAATTAAATTTCGATATCTTGGGATATTATTTCAGTAAAACAGTCAGTATCATTTTGGAGGAGGAAGTGGATTTCTTCCTGGTAGAGGAGTGGGGTTCAGAACCCGGGTGCACTCATTATGACCGATCACTATGACTAGTGTATACCTACCCTTTGTTTTTTTAATTATTTTGTTTCAAAGTATTGTTAGAAAGTCTTGAACTAATGGGGACCTAAACGTGGTAATGTTCTTGCAGCTCACAGAAAAAAATAATTTAGTCTGTATAAAATATTAATATGTCAAAATACAAATTCCTACACTTTAAACTAAGAATACCCCAGGAAGACGAGGGAAAGGGTTACCCCATAGAAAAGTGATACTCTTTGAGATGAATCTTACATGATTCTAAAGAAGTCATGTTTCGTATACTTGCTGGGAGATTAGTATATTTTCTTTCATATATATTTGCAGAGTTGGGAACCGTGGACACTGAAAGAGTATACTCGTAACTAGAAATTATGTAGTATTATGTTAAGGAATTTTCAGTAAATTGTCACAGGCTGACCGAAAGTATGAGACCGTAAAAACATAATGGTTCTAAAAGATCGTGGAAATAGGGTGTTGTTGATTAGGAGAGAACAGATTAAGGAGAGCAAGTACCATATATGGACAATTCTCTTAGAGGGCTTTAACTGTGCCCCTAATTTGGATAAGTGATGTATGTAATTTGATGATAAGTGATGTATGTAATTTGGATAAGGGATAAGTGATGTACCTATGCACACTTTTTTTTCTATTTGCAATTAGTTAATTCAGACTATAATCAGATATTTTATTGTAGATGACGTGTAGGTTAACTCCTTCTCTTAGGAGTCTTCCTTTAGATGCTGCTTGAGTGTTAGCATCTGTTACTCAGATCTGCCAAATCATAGCGCTTCAAGCGCCTGATGTTTTCACCTACGTTCGTGAGGTCGGAGGCTGATTGGCATTAACATGTTCTTAAAGTCTCTTTCTGTATCTGTCACTGACATTTTGTAATTCGCATTTTAACAAAGGCATTTTGAGGTATTCGTGGATCTCGCTGTTCCGGGTGCACCATGGACCATTGGAGATTGATGCTGAAACATTATTATGATATCATTGAGGTATTTAAAGATTGGAGATGCTGACTGTTCCCCATAGTTGTATGCCCTAGGTCTAAAATTAAAGTTCACCTTATAAATAAGTAATTGGTTTTTTAGTGAGATGCATGAGTTGCGTCCTATGCGCCAATACATACTTTTAAATTTAGCAATAGTTGTATTATCTTATTCTTTATATGCTCTTTCCATATGAGGTGTCTATCCAAGTGCAATCCCAGATATTTAGCACAGCTGGTATTGGGTAGAATGTTGTTTCCCTGCTGGACAGCTGGATTTGTCTTTTAATAATGCTTACTAGTTCGAATTACATAAAATACTTTAATATTAATATTTTTCTTGATGGTGATGGGGAAGTGGATTTTTTCAATTACCTATATAGTATATTTTTCCCATAGATATAATGTCTTCTGGTATAAATGAGAGCTTGTAATTATTATTAATAGACCTGCTAGCGTGTACTGCACGGGAACACTGTGAGCCGTGGAAAATGTGAGGTTCTAATGATACCATTGAAGAGGATAGCAAACTTAATTTACACTATTTAGAAGCAGCTTCTTTCTTTATAGGAACCGGTCACCTACAACTCGTCCGGCTCACCGACGATTTATGCCGTTGACTGTGGATTAAAGTACAATCAGATCCGATGCCTGATGAACCGCGGCGCTAAGGTCGTGGTTGTTCCCTGGGATTATCCAATCGATCCAAACTCATACGACGGCCTCTTTTTGAGCAACGGACCGGGCGATCCATTCATGTGCAAAGAAACCGTCGTCAATCTGAGACGCATACTTGGAGGCGGTGTCGTCAAACCCATTTTCGGGATTTGTCTCGGACATCAACTATTGGCCATCGCCGCTGGCTGCAAAACTTATAAGATGAGGTACAGTAATGTACCAACTTTCCTTACTAGACAGTCTCCTTTTACTTCTATAATTATTTATTATTATATATAATCTTGCAATTGTAGCAATTATAATAATTAAACAAATATTGTACAAAAAATACAATTTTGCCCATTGGCAGACATCATACTACTGCAATCTCTTACATCTCAACCATATTGTCATTGTGAGAGCCGCCGAATAATTTTATTTATTTATTTATTTTTCATATTGTATAATTACATTATGGTTACAATGGGAAAAATAATGATAAATAAAATATAAAATGACAAATTGGTAAATATTACTCCCATGCAACCGGAGGCCCGTCACACATCTACCTAGGCTTACGCCTGTATCTAAATGTGCGATTTAAGACGTCTTTTAATTCAAAGATAATGCTTCACTAAAATAATAATATACCTAAACCTTTTACTTTTACATTACTTATAAAGTGCTGATGCTAAATAAAATGTAACAAAAAGAAACAAAATAACACGATGTCACAGAGGGAAAAGGATGGGAGTGGCAGAGGTTCTACCACTGGTGAAAGAAGAAATGCTTTTTCAGAAGAAGCTTGAAGTAAAAGGTGATTTGCACGCCTTTAATATTTAAAGGGAGTTTTGTGACTTGGGATGCTAATAATGTTATTTTGACTTAAATCACAGTTGAAGAGAATGTCCTACAGATAAGACGGTGAGATGGGATTGTTTAGAACATTGTGTAACAAGTATAAAATGATTAAATTCCTGTGATTTCGAATCTACAGCCATTGCATATTATTCGCAAGGCTAAAATATGATCTTATTTCCATAGATTACATATAAAACTTCCATTCTGTAAGCGTTCTAACTTGTCGAAGATCATTTCGTTTGCATCGAGGTATACCACATACGTATAATCGAGGATAGGAAGTAGAAGCAATGTTGCATTCAAGAGTGACTTATATTATTTAATAATAGCGCTACTAATACCAACTATAATACCAACTATAATATTTAATATCGAAATACATCTTGCCTAGCATTTGGGCAGAGCAGATAAATGAAGACCCCAGGTTGTGATCTGATAAATGAAGACCTCAGATAAATGAAGACCCCAGGTCTTCGGAAATAGAAGTAACTCGGTAGCTAGCGATGCGCGATTTTATGACTTTTTTAGAAACAAGATTAGTAGTAATCAGGGTAGTGATCGCGTATCCGGGCACTTTGAATTTTGACTGTTCGGAATTTATGGGCTTTCTTTGAGCGGTATACTTTTTCGGCCAAAAATATTTATACAAATCAACCCGATTTTATTTCCGTATCTCTATGGCCAAAGATGAAGAGTTATTTTGGGAAACCGGTCACCCTCTACCTACTTAGGGAAGCTTTAAACATTTACCATTGTTACAATTTCAATTACTTACCTTTTAATTCAATTCTGATTTCAGCTACGGAAATCGAGGACACAATTTACCGTGCAGCCACATCGGCAGCGGCAGGTGTTTCATGACATCACAGAATCACGGTTTCGCCGTCGATTCCCAAAGCATTCCCCCCGACTGGAGTGAGCTATTTATTAACAAAAACGACTCGTCGAACGAAGGAATAGTACACAGTCATCTCCCGTACTTCAGCGTTCAATTCCACCCGGAACACACGGCTGGTCCGCAGGATCTCGAGTGGCTCTTCGACATCTTCCTCGCATCGGTCGCATCGAAGAAACCGGCACCGATAAATGAGATTATTATGCAGAAGCTAGCGTTCAAACCGACGATATCGGAGCGACCAAAGAAAGTTTTAATCCTGGGATCGGGAGGGCTCTCGATCGGCCAGGCCGGAGAATTCGATTATTCCGGTTCGCAAGCGATAAAAGCATTGCAAGAAGATAAAATTCAAACCGTTTTAATAAACCCGAATATAGCAACGGTTCAAACATCGAAAGGGCTAGCGGACAAAGTTTATTTCTTGCCGATCACGCCCGATTATGTCGAGCAAGTGATCAAGGCGGAACGCCCGACAGGAGTACTGTTAACGTTCGGAGGACAGACCGCTTTAAATTGCGGAGTTGATCTCCAACAGTCGAAAATATTCGATAAGTACAATGTTACTATTTTGGGTACGCCAATTCAGTCGATAATCGATACAGAGGATCGTAAAATCTTCGCGGAGAAAATTCACGAAATCGGCGAAAAGGTCGCTCCAAGCACTGCAGTGTGCTCTGTCAAACAAGCGCTGGAAGCGGCTAAGAACATTGGATATCCTGTGATGGCTCGCGCCGCGTTTTCTCTGGGTGGATTAGGATCGGGATTCGCCGACAATGAAGACGAGTTAAAAGTGCTGGCGCATCAAGCATTATCGCACTCCGGGCAGTTGATCATCGATAAATCGCTCAAAGGCTGGAAAGAAGTCGAGTATGAGGTCGTGCGGGATGCGTACGATAACTGCATCACGGTTTGCAACATGGAAAACGTCGATCCGCTCGGTATTCACACTGGCGAATCCATTGTGGTCGCACCGAGCCAAACGCTATCGAACCGAGAATACAACATGCTCCGACATACTGCAATCAAAGTCATAAGACACTTCGGAATCGTCGGAGAATGCAATATTCAATACGCCCTCAACCCGCTCTCCGAAGAGTTTTATATAATAGAGGTGAACGCGCGGCTCTCGCGCAGTTCTGCTCTCGCCAGCAAAGCGACCGGTTACCCGTTGGCTTACGTCGCCGCCAAACTCTCCTTAGGAGTACCGTTGCCAGAAATTAAAAATTCGGTAACCGGCGTAACGACCGCGTGCTTCGAACCGAGCCTCGATTACTGCGTTGTTAAAATACCGAGATGGGATCTCGCAAAGTTCAGCAGAGTCAGCACAAAAATCGGAAGCTCGATGAAAAGCGTCGGCGAGGCAATGGCCATCGGAAGAACGTTCGAAGAAGCATTTCAAAAAGCGCTTCGAATGGTCGACGAAAATGTGATGGGATTCGACCCAAATTTAAAGTCGGTCGATGACAACGAATTAAAAGAGCCGACAGACAAAAGAATGTTTGTACTCGCAGCGGCGCTCAAAGCCGGATATAGTCTTGATAAACTATACGATTTAACACGCATCGACAAGTGGTTCTTGTCAAAAATGAAGAACATTATCGATTATCAAGTTACGCTAGAGTCGCTGGTGCAATCAGAATTGACAAAAAGCATTTTATTGAATGCAAAACAACGCGGTTTCTCCGACAAACAAATCGCTTCAGCCGTGAAAAGTACGGAGCTCGCCGTTCGAAAGACGAGACAAGAAGTGAACGTTCTACCGTTTGTGAAACAGATTGATACAGTTGCGGCCGAATGGCCCGCTTCAACGAATTATCTATACCTTACGTACAATGCTTTGAGTCACGATGTTGAATTTCCAGGCGAACACATAATGGTTTTGGGATCGGGTGTATATCGAATAGGTAGTTCCGTTGAGTTCGATTGGTGCGCCGTCGGTTGCTTACAAGAATTACGCAATTTAGGACGAAAGACGATTATGGTTAATTATAACCCGGAGACTGTGAGTACAGATTACGATATGTGCGATCGTCTATACTTTGAAGAGATATCGTTCGAAATCGTGATGGACATCTACAACAACGAACAACCGGAGGGGATAATACTGTCGATGGGCGGTCAGCTACCTAATAACATAGCGATGGATCTTCACAGACAGCAAGCTAAGATATTAGGGACGGATCCAGAAAGTATAGACAGAGCTGAGAATCGGTTTAAGTTCTCTCGAATGCTCGACAGGAAGGGTATATCGCAGCCGAGATGGAAAGAGTTGACTAGTTTGAAATCAGCGGTGGAGTTTTGCTCAGAAGTCGGTTATCCGTGTCTGGTTCGTCCGTCGTACGTGCTGAGCGGCGCCGCGATGAATGTTGCAAATTCAAACCAGGACTTGGAAACATATTTAAAATCGGCGAGCGACCTAAGCAAGGACCATCCGGTTGTAATCACAAAATTTTTGCTGGAAGCGAAAGAGATTGATGTGGACGCCATCGCAGCGGATGGAGTCATACTCTGCATGGCTGTATCGGAGCACGTCGAAAATGCTGGAGTACACTCCGGCGATGCGACCCTTGTCACGCCGCCGCAGGACATCAACGCCGAAACACTCGATAAAATAAAAGAAATTGCACGAGTGATCGCCGGTCTGCTCGACGTCACCGGGCCTTTCAACATGCAGCTGATCGCGAAGCACAATGAGCTAAAGGTGATCGAATGCAACGTTCGCGTCTCACGGTCATTTCCATTCGTCTCGAAGACGCTCGATCACGATTTTGTCGCGATGGCAACGAGAGTCGCGCTCGGGATCCCGGTTGAGCCGGTTGATGTGATGATGGGCTGCGGGAGAGTCGGGGTTAAAGTACCGCAATTTTCATTTTCAAGACTGGCGGGCGCTGAAGTTACGTTGGGCGTCGAGATGGCGTCTACGGGGGAAGTTGCTTGCTTCGGCGATAACAGATATGAAGCGTATTTGAAAGCGATGATGAGTACTGGATTTCAGATACCGAGGAAGGCAATTCTTCTTTCAGTTGGAAGTTTCAAGGTTAGCACATCTATTTAACTACATTGGTTCTTTTCTTTCTTAGCTTTGATAACTCCACTGCTAGACTCCATCTAAATTTATCCTCGGCTCTGGCCGGTATTACACAAGCGGCAGTACTCTGGCCATACTACGATTCCCTGTCCAAAGCTGCCCAAATGCTACTAATGCCCAATAATATGGTAGGGGGAGTTACCATTTTAGTTTCATAACTGTCATCTTCCTCCCTATTTTTCAGTATGTTTTGTCATATTACGTCATTCTATGACAGCTAACCTAACTACCAATACACTACATTCACCAAGATCCAACTGTCCCGCCTGGATGTGACAGCTAGTTTGAAATGTTGGCGGTCCGTAGCCAATCAGGCTAATCCCTCCACCCTCTTGAGATGAACGTATGTTTAGGCTAGCTCTAACCCTGCTTCTCTAAGGATGCTATACTATACGGATTCCAGATCTGGAATCTATATTTCAAGAAGGATATATACCTGGGATCTGTTCAGAAGTTCATAGAAGTATTAGTAAGATTCCTCGAGAACTAAAGAGACTAGAGTATTAGGAATAGCTGCATTTCTTAACACTGACAATATTAGACGACCAATATAAACATGATGATATGATAGAAACATATGAAATAATCTATAATTTCTACAATGGTATTGATCTAAACGAAATCTTCATCGACTACCAAAATCCTTATCTTCATGGACATTTTTGAACATACCAAAAGCGACTTTCAACCCTAGAAGCGCTTTATCTGCAATCGCATGGTCGAGTAATGGAATAATGTCTTAGAGGAGTCAGTGACAAAAAACAGACTAAAAACATTGCCTTTCAAATATGGGCATATCAGCAATTTGCTGCTCCTCCATAATGAAATAATAAAAGTAATAAGATGACTTGACAGATTGCCCATAACAGTATGAGTTAGAAATTGAAATGGTGAGATAAGGCAAATAAAATCGGCTAGTTAGATAAGGTCGGTTGATTAATATGACTTAAAATGGAAGGGAAAATAGTATGTAGGAAGTTGAATATTTAGCAAGGTTGGAGTGAAGATAAGGGAATTAATTGTTAATAGGGCGAACCCACAACCCTAGTAAGTTATAACAATATTGATCGTTTATTCTCCTGTAGGATGAGATGCAAAGATTTTGGGACATAACAATTCACAAACTCAACTACGCCACATAGCCCGTAAGAGTAATGCCTTATGGCGAGGCACTGGGAATTGCTTCCCAGCGGACAGCTTCACCCCCTTATTACCAGATTTGGATGGATTTCTCCGTCCTCCAGTCTGGTCTCGGATTCGAGGTCACTTGCGCGGTCTCTACCTGATCTAAGCCGTAATTCGTAACTCGAAATACTCGCGGTTTCGAGGCGTCCTTAGCCCGTCGCTCTCACTCAGGATCGGATCGGCCAACGGATCCTTTCCTGGGGGTATGCGTCATCAGGTAAACATCTACCCCCGCTGTCATAGGAAAGGTTCATTTCCAGACTTCCCTAGTTATTTGCCGATTAAGCAGTGTGGCCGGTAAACCGTCCATTACATCAACCGCCCAGTACCGCCTGCGGTTTTCCCCCAGATCACACTTCGATCCCAGTTGCCAACAGCTGCAGTTTATAAGCCGAAGACAGTGGTCACATTGGCCATTCCAGGTTAAGTCTCTCTTCGAGGAGACTACCAGAGATGAAACAAACCGTGAGTTGGCACAATTAAAGTTAACATAAATAGGTCATCAGGCCCGGTACCTCACAGTCGGTTCATTCATACTATACCATAAAGAAGACTTTGCACCAACAAATTAATAAAATGCACCATTAAGACTTGCAAGTATCTGGCAGTGTACAGAGTCGTGTGCGACCAATACGAGTGGTAGTATTTAGAGCCAGTGAACTCTTATGCTTCCTACACAACGTGGTTACAAGTGCTAAAAATGCAGAGTGGATAGACAAAGAGGACATTATTTGTGAAAATTCTCTTGGTCAAATGGACATAGCCCAGACAGTACGTACAATTGAGGTTAACAAATGTTTAGCCAATCACTGGACGGTTAAATAATTCTCAAATTCTATTATAAAAATAAATATGTTTTATATTTTGCTTTAATTATACGTTTGATTCAGTTATGACTAATTGTATTATGAGCCCGTATTACAAAACACTGAACTTAAACTAGGGGGGGTCTTCAGACCCAGCTTGACGTAATATTAGG
>JAOPUG010000215.1:675981-693419 GCA_027564375.1 Micropterix facetella
AAAATAACCAAAATATCATTTAAATTAAAAAAAAATAATTTGAAAAAAATAACCACAAAAGTAAAATTATGACTTGTAAAATATTCATTTAATATAATTATATTACAAACTAACAACTAGCTGTGGTATGAGATGAAACAGAGTGGAGGTGAACAGGAGAGCCTTTCCGGATGAAAGCATTTGCAAGATTATGGTATTTATTTAGTTTGTACTTATGGTCCTTAAGGATATTTCATTTTCAAGAAACTGATATTGATTCCCAAGAAACTATAAATAGAAAAGATTAAACGAATTTACCGCGTGAAGTTTTTTATCACCCGACGTTTCGGCAATGTTGCAACCGCCGTTGTCTAGGATAGACTAAAGTGCTGTCAGTCATCATCCATTATTCTGTAAACTAGTGCTGTTACTGCATAGATTATAACGGTGATGGGGCGGCGGGTTCGGCGCGCGCAAATTCTTAAAATCCGCCGTGCAAATAAGACTCACTGTATATCTTGTATTACGTCCTTGCGTTCAGCGATGGGCATTGAGAACATTTTAAGAAGCGGATTCCATTTTTAGAGTTCCACGTAGAGAGTTTGAAACCATCGTCTCCACCGTTCAAGAACCCCGAACTTCTATATAGACGACGGTTCCAAACTCTTTACTGCGTGGAATCCACTTCTTAAAATGTTCCCAGTGCCCATCGCCAAACGCAAGAACGTAACACAAGGTACAGTGATTGTTGTGTCCATGGCGGATTTTAAAAATTTACGTGCGCTGAACCCGCCGACCCACCACCTTTCAGCAGCAGTTTGCCGCCTACCCGTAGACAACAGATGACTACTGACAGCACTTTAGTCTACCCTAGACAATGGCAGTTGCAACATCACCGAAACGTTGGGTGCATAAAACTTCACGCGATAAATTCGTGTAATCTTATCTATTTATAATGTCAAATAACAGCGGCAGTCTTCAATTTCATATCCCAAGAAACTGTTAATTCTACAATAAGGGCCATCTTTCAAGTGTTTTATCCCGATCGACTGAAACCGATTCAACCTCCAGAATCCAGTCTGAAGGTTTCTCGATTATTGAGATTTATTTGTCTTTTGAGCCATCCCGCACAAACTATATTCAGGGGTTTGGAGAGTGCTGTGATGCCGTTATTGAAACGAGCCCCTCAGTAACTAATAACCTCGCAAATAACAGCAAGGACTTGACTTGAAGAAGTGTACCGGCCTTCATCCTAAGATGTGCAGCTAGCTAAAATATGTCTAGCATATTGCTACAAAGGAGTATATTTTAAAATAAGCATTTTAAAATCAATGAAATGAGCTCAATTTCAAATAATAATCGATGCGACTAGGTAATTTAAAAAAAACCTTTATTACAATACTGAGACAAAACCGCTGAAATATGTTGACTTTGCCCTTTTGTTTCGGTTTTACTTACATTATTTACCTCGACTGTCATTATGTTATATTTAACCGAATGAATAATTTAACATAGACATATATACCAGTCACTTTTTTTTTAAGGAAGTTGGACATTTTCAGTAATTTTATCATCTAGATATATAGAAAAGTACCTGTAGTAGTATTTTTCCAAAAAAAAAATCGTAGTCACGTTGGTTTTTTAAGATGGGCGGTGGGATAGAATTTGGTATTCATCATGGTATTGAAGCAACTTGGCTTAAAGGCTTGATGTGACATCTTTCCCTTTATATGAAGTCTGTAGTATCACAATAAACAATAATTCTAGGTTCCGTTGCAGACACTCGCAGGGCAGCTCCTATCCGGGAGCCTGCTCGAAGAGGGAACAACCTGGTGAACCCGCTTTGCGGTGGATCTCGGGACGGAACCTCAGGTGGAACTGGACGGCTGGCACATTAGACAGGCAAACCGGCCATATTTTCAATTGACTGAGACCCAGAGGGGTCTGGGATTGTATGTTCCCTAAGACGCGGGGGTAAGTGTCGATCTGGCGTCACTTATCCTTAGAAAAGACCCGATGACCACCCAATCACAGGTGGCGTTCCGAGTAAAGGACGCCACGGGTCCATGATATTTTCGAGTTACTGAATGCTCCGTTATTACGGTAGATAGAGGTTGCGCAAGCGACTTCAAGCCTGGAACCAGATGGGTGGATGGGGAAATCTGACCTAATCTGGTCAGGGGGTGAGGCTGTCTGCTGAGTGGCAATTCCCAGTGCCTCGCCATAAGGCGTTGGACTCTGACGGGCAGTGGGGTAGTTGGATTGTGGATATGTATTGTCCAAATTCTGTACGTTCCATCTCGAAGAGATATAACAATAAAGTTCGTTGAAATACCTCGGTGTGATGAGTTCGCCCGAGTATAGTCTTAAATCCAACGTTGTTGAATATAGTCCTGAGTATAGTTTTAAATCCAACGTTGGCAATAAGCTTACCTGTTTGTTTAAAATTAATGCAAATGAAGAGTTTTTATTATTATTAATTTTAGGTTAGTGAGTCATAATAAAGTTATTTTCCTGCTTCGTTTTCTTTATTCAAGGAATGTCTCTTTCTCCGCCGTTTCATGAATGCTCACTAGGTACTTAGCACAAATGAATCAGACTGTATTTAAAAAAATAACTCACGCGTTGCTCATTCAGAATTGAAACTGTCCATATCAACAACACTTTTTAATTTAAAAGTTGCAAAATACAAAACAAATGGCACATCCGTCATTTATTTTTCGTAAGCGTTTACTGATACATGTAATTTAATTAATTGCGGTTTTCTCAGAATGAGCGCCTATCAGATATATTGATAAATTATTGTGTTCAGATAAGATTAGGTAGACATTCCCGTCATACTTGAATTGCACCTACTCCAACTATTATAACTTTTTTTTGAAACGTGAACCGTAATCTTTAATTTTAAATTTATCATTGTCGGATCTGGAATGTTCGGCATTACGAATAATTATTATTAGTTCAGTTCATCGCCGTTTCTGTAGTTTAGATCAGTAATGTTTCCTAACTGCTCTCTCCATCTTTTTCGTTTGATTCCCATCTGGCTTAGGAGTTTTTTTCGCATATAGGATCAGCTAATGTGCCAGTGTTTGCGCAATTTTTTAGTGGGTGGTGCCTGCGATGACTGTTTTAAAAGGTGCGCGAAGTTAATATCGCACCGTCCGGACGAGCATCCATATGAAGCTCGTTATATAAGGAGTGAGGGAGAACATAAATAAATTATTATGTAGCTAAGGAGAAGAAAGAAAACATGACGGTTTGACGGACGGATAATGTTGCTAGATGACTGGCACATTTTCCAGTCATGAAACTATAGTCAAAAACTGCAAAATGGCAATTTCCTAGAAATATTTTCTTAGAATAATTAATATTAGATATTAACCCTTAAGGTATGCAAAGAAGAGGGTAGTTTTTTTTACAAGATGTAATCTCCATATGTCTGCAATTATTTTTAAAAGGGTATCGGCTTGCGTCGGCACACAGTTCAGTTTAAGTAACTTTTAGGAAAATATCTTTTTTCAATTTTTAACGGCATTATGACTGGAAAATATGCCAGCTGTGGAACAGTCACCAATTTTTCATTTTAATTTTATATTACTTTCAAAACAACTTTGCAGAATATATAACCGAAGTTATTGTTTTGACATAGCTAACTAAGTACCTACACACATCTACTGAATATAATATTTTATTTATTATTATTATTTCATTATAAACGAGCAGCAAATTGCTGGTATCCCCATATTCGAAGTGCAATATTTTAGTATCTGTTTCACTTATATATTTATCAAAAAAGTTTTTAAACTTATTGATACTGTATGCACACACTATTTCCTCTGAAAGTTATTCCATTAGTCGACCACTCTATTGCAAATAAAATGCTTCCTAACATTGACAGAAAAGTCGCTTTTGGTAAGGTTAAGAGAGTGTTCACAAATATAAGTGTTTTGGTTGTAGGTGAAGATTTCATCTACATCAATAAATAACGTTGTAGAAAATGTGGTGTATTTTAGTTTCTATCATACCACCACGTTTACGTCGGTCCTCTGATGAAATGCAGCTTTCCTCATACTCTTTAGTTCTCGAAGTATCTTAGTAAAACTTCTCTCAACATTCTCTATCAGGTCTATGTCTTTTTTGAAAAGGCCGAACATAAGTCTTGTATATTTTCAGTGCTAACACTACATTTGTTAAGGTGACACGTTAACAAAAGATTTTCCTTACCGTGTGAGTGAATTTTCTTTTTTTACGAGTTAAGATGTGCGCGCCACCCATTTTAGATCAACTGATTTGGTTACCCCCAGATCCTATTGCTTTGATACATGTGTCAACCGTTCAGCCAGTATAGAGTTTTAGGGTTAATAGTACCAATATGCAGCATAACACATTTTTCGGTATTCAGACTGAGCAACCGTTTCTCGATCCATACACTTAGCCTGTCCAAATTTAAGCTCAATGTGTCAAGGGAATTTCCAAAGAAATTGAAGTTGTCAGTTAAACAACTGGAACACGATTCATTAAACGAATGTTGAGTTAGCCTCGGATGCCCAGATGCTTCACTCCAATTTTATCGATAGCCTGGTAGTTAGCACATAATCAAATGAGTCATATTCATTATCTGCAATATGCATAAACTCCAATCTATGAAAATAATAAATTGGAAGTCCTGCATTATGCAGGTCCTCCATTGTACTAAATTATATTATTGAGGTTTTTTATTTATTTGTTGTGTGGGGCTTATCCTAGGTTTATTGATCCTTGTATCACTGCAACCATTTCTGGTGTAGTGTGGTCGCCACCTACTATAGTTCCGTGCTTTCAGTTGCATCATTTAAGAACCGCAGTAAGCTTTTGGTGATGGATTGTTTCACCTCTTCGTCTTGGAGGTAGTAGCCACCCAGGTGGGTGTTTCTTTTACGCATCAGCTTGCCACATTCACACACAAGGTGCATGGGAGTTTCCTTTGTATCTTGGCAGAACCTACACACTCTAGTGTCCCGGAGCTTGAAGTTGAACATGTGTCTATTCAGACCACAATGCCTCGTGAGCGCCCTCACCACCATGCGTAGATTGTTATTTTAGCGCTAAGGCCTCATGGGCAATCTTACGGTCATAAGCTTTGATTAGTTCTTTAGAATGATTCAAGCATGGCATGTTGTGCCGGTGATTGAAGGATTGTTCTAAACATAGTGTAATTGGAGTTGGATGCATGTTGGAGTTTCCGCATAGAACAAAATGTATTTGTTTTTATTCTTAAAACATTTTATGCAGTTCCACCAATATGCATTTCGTCCAGTCATTGAATTGTAACTGCATCGTTTATGCATATCCTCTTATCAAGTAATGTGGATTAATGAGAATTTTCAACTGATTATTTTGATTATCGATTAAGTACAAATTATTCGAAAATGAACGAGCGCCGCCTACTAATTTTGTAATCGAGTATGAACTCACGACTAATATATCGTTTATGGTACGCCATAACTACACCAAGCCGCTAGACAAAACATCAATCGTAGGGTTGCCAAGTCGAGGAATTAATTTCTTCTTTATTCATGTCGAGAGTGCAACCAAAAAAACGAAGTCTTTTTTTTTCGATTTGAGCGCCTGCAGTGATAGAAGTTATAAATTTTGATTAGGGTAGCTATTTCTGGCATTTTACTAAAAACTTCATTTACAGAGAAAATACGCACTTGAAGAATTCTGAAAAAGAATACATACTGATGAAGAGTTGCTTTATGATCTATCATAGTGGTTAAGTCGAAAAAACTATTCCATAACACCTCCTTTTGACTATTCCATATCCAGTCTAGAACCGGGGATCCCGCACCTTAGTCAGCATATTTCTCAAGTGCCACTTCAAGATGAGTTTTAGTGGAATTTAATGCACTAAGGGACCATCATCCTGCTGCGGGAAACTGGCGGTCCTCCTATAATAGTATCCATTATTTCTAATTCTTACATTACAACTTTAATGGCATATCTGCTTTGTCTAAATTACTGCAGATGGACATTGATGCCCTATAAGCGTGGGCTCACGATAACAGCCTTGGATTCAACGACACAAATTGTGTATCCATGTCATACTCTCGTGCCATTCATCCTCTTAATTGAGACTACTATATAGTTGGTTCTACTATCCGCCATATCTCTGTATTACGAAATGTGTGTGTCATGTTTGATGACTCCCTCTCATTTCATCAACTTATCAGAGACATCTTAGGTTATATTGTCAGGTACAGCCGACAATAGTAGAAGTACTTACAAAATCGTTGCTTTCAGGATTCAGACTTGAAACGCGGGAATCTGAGGGATTAGATGAAGTTTTGTTGGACTCAACTTAACTATCGGTATCTTTCTCAATTGCCTAGAAAGTTTGTATGTTTTCCTCCATAGTCCGATGATAAAAATGATAAAATAATAAAATTGTCAAGGATTTACCGAGATCCTACAGAACAAGGTAAGAGGTCCCACAAGAATACACAGAATCAAATAGCAAAATAATAAAGTAAGCTTACAAAGGCTTGCTTCAGGAGTTCCCCATTGTCTAAGAGACTTTTACAAAAATCTTCGTTTTGTGTTTTTTAGTCTGTAAATTTAGTCCATAATCACGCATATTATGGACTAAACGCTCTTAATGACAGGTGACCTTTTATTTAAAAAAATCATTTTGATTCTCGGTTTACCTGTGTTTTATTTTTCCTTCATTCACTAATTCTTCGGTATAATGTTAATTTTTTAGATTTCCTAGTACCATTTAGGAAATGTATAACAATGCCTAGGAAATTCATACATTTCTTAGGAAATTTATGTATTAAAGACAAATTTGCAAACCTTTTACAATTATTTTACACATTTCCTAAATTGGCTTAGAATTTTATACATTTCCTAGGAATTGTATGTAGTTCCTAGGTTTCATACATTTCCGGTAACATATATACTTTTTAATTATAGTCGCCGCATTACAAAGTGGTCACTCGCGACGAATCATTAGAATCATGCGATCTCTTTTGCACTCGCATGTCCTTACGGAGAGGGACCACAAGTACCTGCCAGTCGGTTGCCGAATCATTTTGTAATGCGGCGACTGTAATTATGTAGTTGAATTGATGCTTTTAATATTTGTGGATTTACCTACATTTACATTTCATGTTTTTTTTTAAATGGGGGTTACCCTGTATAGATGAAAATAAAATAAAATAAATATTCCAGGTAGATAGCGTCCAATGGACGTTCGACAATATCGAGGAGCTGCAGTCGGAGGGCGAGCTGATGCATCTGGCGGATGCCATGGCGCGGCGGCAACTCGACCTCGTCATCAACCTCCCGATGCGCGGCGGCGGCGCTCGTCGCGTCTCTTCCTTCTTGACTCACGGCTACCGAACCAGGAGGCTGGCGGTTGACTATAGCGTGCCTCTGGTTACTGACGTCAAATGTACCAAGTTGCTCGTCGAGGTAAGCGGATGTCACTTTGTTTTCTTATTCATTTTCAGCTGCTAATCATTTTAAGAGCATGTTCAATATTTAAAATGCCTATAATACTCATCTATATAAGCTTCTGCTTTTAATCCCACTTTAAACTATATTGTTTACCTATGTATCGTCTAGTGACGTAAAATCAGCCTATTCTATTAATGAAAACACGATTGAGTTAAATATGAGTTAATTTAATAACACCAAGTTACAGTATAGCGCCATATGGCTTCATGATTTAGTTATTTATAGAAACATGCAAAGCAAGTAAAACTCATTACTGTATCAATCTATATATCTTACTTCTGCAATCAAATAATTCTTCGGAAAAATCTTAATTTATATAATATGGAAAAAATATTCTTTCTATTTTGAAGTTTGATGCCGCCAAGACACGCTCCTAATACATTCGACTCCTAATACAAGCTAAAGTGAAGGGGGCAGCATGCAATAAGATATTTGCATTTCATACCTAATGAGGCCGCTTTGTTTCTATCTTCTCTTTTTCTATTCAGGCTATTCGTCGGATCGGCCGCGCGCCTCCAATGAAGACTCACACTGACTGCATAACCTCGCGCCAAATCGTTAAGCTGCCAGGTTTCATCGACGTCCACGTCCACGCTCGAGAGCCCGGTGCCAACTACAAGGAAGATTTGGCTAGCGCAACGGCAGCCGCCCTCGCCGGCGGCATCACTATGGTCTGCCTCATGCCCAATACGCAGCCGGCCGTCGTCGACCGAGCGTCCTTTGACCATGTGAGCGATCTCGCCCGTGTCAATGCACGCTGTGACTACGCCATCTACGTCGGCGCCTCGTCTACCAACCACGCAACGGTGTCCGAGCTCGCTCCGCAGGCCGCTGCCCTCAAAATGTACCTCAACCCGACGTTCACCACTCTCCAGATGGACGATATGAGCGTGTGGCAGAAGCACCTTGCCAACTGGCCTAAGAAAGCTCCGCTCTGCGCGCACGCCGAGCGCGAAAAAACCGCCGCAATAATCCTCCTCGCTTCGCTTCTGGACCGCCCGGTGCACATCTGCCACGTCGCCAGAAAAGAGGAAATCCTTATTATTAAAGCGGCAAAGGAGCGCGGAGTGAAAGTTACCTGCGAAGTGTGCCCGCATCATTTATTCTTGAGCACGGCGGATCTCGATCGGATCGGACGAGGGAAAGGGGAAGTTCGCCCCGTTTTATGCAGCCCGGAAGATCAAGAAGAACTGTGGAATAACATGGATATAATTGATATTTTTGCGACCGATCACGCGCCGCACACAGTCGAAGAAAAAAAGAGTGAAAATCCACCACCCGGCTATCCAGGACTCGAAACGATTCTCCCCCTACTCTTAAACGCTGTTTACGAGGGCAAACTGACGATGGAGGACCTCGTGAACAAATTCCATAAAAATCCTAGAAGAATCTTTAATTTACCCGAACAAAATAATACGTATATCGAAGTCGATACAGACGATGAGTGGGTTATTCCCGAAGCAATGGCATTTACGAAATCAAAGTGGACACCGTTCGCCGGTATGAAAGTACGCGGCGCCGTGCATAGGGTTGTATTACGCGGAGAGGTGGCCTACGTCGAGGGTCAGGTTCTCGTGCCTCCCGGTTTCGGACAGAACGTTCGAGAATGGTCAATTTCTAAAAAACCCCAAGAGTCAAGTCGCCCGAACTCCGCTTTAGATGGACATATTTTAATAACAGACGGTGTAAAAGCCATAGACGTTAGCAGATTAAGTGATGCAGAACTAGAAGAGCTTTATCCGAAGCAGTTCAATGAACACGCGACTCGACTCGGAGTGCATTTCGAAAACACCGGACATCGCAGTTTATCGCCGATTCCATTCGGTGTACAGAATCATCGGCTGCGGTGCGACAGCGGATCAAATATGATCCCGCCGAAAGATCTGCCGATCCCTCAAAAGCAACGCGGCGAGCTGAACGGAAAAAGCGTCTTAACCGTCGACATGTTCCACAAAGAGCACTTGAATGACATCTTCAATCTCGCGCAGTTCATGAAGTCAACCGTGATGAAGGGCAGGTGCCTGGACGACGTCTTGAGAGGGAAGGTGATGGCTTCCATCTTTTACGAAGTGAGCACGAGGACGAGCTGCAGTTTCTCAGCAGCCATGCAGCGATTAGGAGGATCCGTGATTCATACAGATGCGACCAGTTCATCAGCAAAAAAAGGAGAGACGCTGGAAGACAGCGTAGCGGTTATGGCGAGTTATTCTGATGTTGTCGTTCTTCGGCATCCAGAGCCTGGAGCAGTCAATGTAAGTAACATTTTTTAGTATCCTAATACAGTTTAGTATTATTATATTTTTAATAGGCCTGCAGCTAAATCTGATGTGTATGAATATAATATGCTAATTAGGTCCATTTTCTTTTTAAAGTCGTTGACACTTTTAGCACTTTACTAGGGAGAGCATTTCATTCTACTGCTTTCCATTCTACGGCCAGAAGAGCCTTAGTACAACTATCGGTCTCCTAATTAAACACACGACCCTTAAAGCGCATCTCTTCGGCCTTGGCTTAACCGAGAGCAAGAACAGTCGGATATGTGGTGAAAAACCAAAGGACAGCATACACATCGCTGTCCAGGCCTTGCCGGGAAAAGGCATAATTTACTGTGATGAGCTTTTCTCAAACTCAGCGATCTGCCCAACCTGAAAGTCATTGATCTGTATGGACTGGTAAGTAGTACCGGACTTCTAGCAGACCACTGACTCAACCGCCCAGTCGATAGTTACAAAAGATCTCATAGATCCAGGTGACAACAAGGGCTGGAGACAAGCTCCCCGCTAATTTTACTACTACTACTGCTTATGGCATGTTTTTTAGGATTTGAATGGAAAGATTCATCCTGAAATTTCAGATGATATCCATGCAGATGTGTATTAGTATTTATGGTGTAGTTAGTCAGCAACCCTGGAACATCGTACTCTTAGATCAGGATCGTCCCCCACACCCTGCATTGTTCATGAGTGGTTAAACCGAGAGCCACCAATCTCTCCTCATATGTTATATACTTCAAGTTAAAAGGCAGTCTAGTTGCTGTTCACTTGACATTCTTTAGAAGATCGCTATCTTTTCGGAAGTATGGATTTCAGACTTGATAACATGTTCTAAAATGTGTCTCACAAATGACTTACGATTTTCAGCATCAATTCCTCTGTAATATGGTGAAGATCTTTCCGAATGAAAACGACAAAGAGTTTACCTTCACTATTGCAGTCACGTTTTCTTCCCATTTTAAGTCTTCGGGGACTATTAGGCCAAGATCCTTTTGTGAAGACGGGTCTATTACAGAAAGTATGGTTACTTAGCACTCTTTCTTTCAAGATGAAGACCTATATATTTTGCAGCCTTCAGAGTTAGAAGCCATTTTGATGTCCATGTGCTGTTTGTCGAAGTTATTCTGCATGTAGTAGTAAAAACTATGAAAAGTTATATATTTTTTAAAGATATCAGTCCATTCCAGAGAAATTGGAGAAGTATGATTGTATGAAAGTGCAATCGACTTGAGTCCCCTTAAGGTCGATGCAATACAGACTATATTGTGAAACAGCATAATTAAATCTCATTTTTACAAATAATCCAATAAAAAAACTCTTAATGTAAACAATAACTTTGTTGCAGTAATTGTCTACGACGATTGTCTAATGCAATTTCTTACAGCTGTAGGAAGAAACGGCCTCAATTCAGAGAGACTGTATAGACTCCTAACACGGCGCATTGTCTGTGATCCATCCAGCGTGGTTTGTCTTTCCGGTACGTTTCTTCCTCTTTGGTCATCCCGTCTGAACAAAACAACGTCAGCTGTTTATTACAAAACAATTATAATACTCATCATTGGTATATATAATATTATCACATTCTGAGTGGATATGATAGTTACCGATGTATTTCGCTGCTATTCCTGTTATTATAACACTGGATCTCCATAATGGTTTAGTTGGAAAATGTACCTGATCGATTATCCGAAAATAACGATAATCCGAACACCCATATTGCCCAATTATATTGGATAATCGGCGTTCTACTGTAGTAAATCTAGATATACCAAGTTCGCTTGCCTTCGGCCAAATCACTCGCCACCACATTCGATACACAAAAAATCACCCTCCAGAGCTTTCAGCCCCCCCCCCCCCCTCTTCCAAATGAATTATCGTTTTTTTCACATCCAAGCTGGCCGCGCGCGCCGTCTTTGCTGAATTACACTACTCTCGATTTCGTTTTACAACAGTCAACCAATTGTTATCATTTTTTTCATTTTTCTATTGGACAATTTTAAAACATAAATTATTTCAGCGTGCCTCGCTTCACTGCCGCAAGCCCATCATAAATGCCGGCGACGGCGTAGGCGAGCATCCAACGCAAGCACTCCTCGATATCTTCACGATCCGGGAAGAAATCGGAACGGTCAATGGATTGACCATAACGATGGTCGGCGACCTGAAGAACGGACGAACAGTCCATTCACTCGCACGGCTCCTCACTCTCTATGACGTCCAGTTGAAATACGTCAGCCCTCCATCGCTCGGGATGCCGAAGCACATTACGGACTTTGTTCAATCGAAAGGAATTTCGCAAAAGGTTTACAGTTCATTGGAGGATATTTTGGCTGACACGCACGTGTTGTATATGACGAGGATACAGCGGGAGCGGTTCGAATCGCAAGAGGAATATGAGAAGGTAAGCTTCTTTTTCGGTGGTTTGACCACTACAGAAAGTTGGCCAACATATCATATCAATCATATGGTAATGTCATATCATATCATCATAAAAAACGGAAGATTTTATTTTAGTCGCTATCTTTGTTATTATGAATATTATTTTATTTTATTTAATTATGAATATTATTTTAGTTTAGAAAATTGCCATGTAGTCACACCGACGTATAATGCAAAACAATAGAAAATATATGCAAAGTTTGTTGCAGGAGACAGTTGAAGAGGTTGAAGATGAAGACGATCTCCAGCCTGTATCAACCTTTTTCGAGGCATATGTGGCGTTTGAAACAATGAAAATGTTGTATATAAAATTAGTGAGGCTGAGAAAACCAAAGAATAAATGCTTTTTGTACCAAAGAATAAAATGATATTTATACACAGAAAAAATAGTCAGAAAACTACAAATGAAATGAAGAACTTTTAAAAACAAATCATTCCTCTTTTTGTTTTGTTTTTGTGTCTATAACTCTCTTCAGTGTCTATAACTCTCAAGCCTTTGTTTCTGGGCACTTTGAGTGGGTATTTATAGATATAATATGAGGTGTTAAGCACCTAAACGGCATATTAAAAAAATCCCAAAATGACATTTTAACACCATTATACTAACTTTTTTTTGTGCTGAGTGACATATCATGAGTCCTTATGCAAATAATATAAAATATTATTCCAAAATAACATCACAAAATGTCAAGAAATACCAGAATGCTATACCATTTGTTACAATATCTATCAAGAGTGGAATAATTACAGCCAAAATTCCGTATCATCCCAGTGATACGTCATTCTGTTTCTAATAAATTGTTATTGTGTCTTTGTCATTCGAACAAATTTAAACCAAAACTAATGAAAATTTATATATTATACATTGTAACACACTATAAAAGAGCAATCTTATCTCATAGGGAAATAGTTGGTCCCCATGGAAATGAATTATTTTGACTAAAATATATAGAAATTCAAATTTATGACTCATAAAAAACACAAATAACCAGATTTCTGTCTTATTTTTGTCTCTTCTGGAAAGTAAGTATTCTAATGATACACCATTCTGGTTCTTAGCACTCGATATGAAACTCCACTTACTTTCGGTTTTTAGCGACCTGAGGCTACCAGTCAACTCCGTCGCCAGTACAAAGTCCTCGCCGGGCTCTACGAATTTGTGAGCATTCAACTTTTTCATTCCGGTTGCCTCGTGCTCAGCTATCTTCTTATCACGGTACACTTTCGCCCTTTTGCTTCTGTCCTCTGTTTTGTGGATCTCAGTTTCAATCTTTCTCAATCTGTCAACAACAAGAAAAAATACAGTAAAATCTATGCATAATAAGTTGTGGTGAAATTTCACAATCAACAACTATGGAATGTTTTATATGTAAGTGCGTTGTTAACATCTGTGTAAGTGTGTGTCTTGTTATTGCATTCGATCGACAGAATTCAAATGGCGACTCAGCCTGGAAAATGAAAAATGGCGACTCAGCCAGGAATCGAACCCAGAACCTTACAATGTAAGGTTCTGGGTTCGAACCTTACAATCAGGCGATCTAACCACTATGCCACTGGGCCGTGTGTAAAGCAACAGTATAGTGGCCCAGAAGCGATCGATGTCAGCGTATGGTATTGACTATCTGGAGTAAAGGAATAGAAGTGGCGTCACTCGGTGAGTTTTGTTCTGCGTGTGCGCAAACCTTAGGCTTGTATCAGTCGCAGTTTACATATTTTCTACCTGCGCACATCTCATGTCACACGGCATACATTAAATAGTATTGTTAAAAAAAAACATTATAAATAAGACAAGTAAGTACAAACGGAGCTGCCATGGAATTCACCAACCAAGGTCGGGCCCATCGTAATACTATTTTTTTACACTTCTGGGGGGTGAGCGGTGGTCTCCGGACTAACGACCGGCTGTGGTAGGTTTTGGACAGCTAAATGTCGGAAAATGTTTGTCGGAAAATAGCGAGAACTTATTCAAGTCTCCTATGTCCGATATCGGCTGCCAGAAGTCAGCATAGAATCAAAATCAATGTTCTATGTATTTTTGATTCAAGAATTTCCAAGATCCTTCCATAATCATTCAAACATTTTGTAGTAGCTGTACAGTGTAACCCTCTCATCCTCCAAAAGCTTTGCACCCCACAATGAAACAAAAAATGTCCAATATTATCAAAATATATTTGGTTGATAATGTTTCTTAAAATGTAAACAATAAATTAAATTTGACAGTAGGCCCCTTCATACTTGAAAGGATTTTTGCCGTTCTTGCCAAGCCCAACACAAATGCTCAAGGTGGTCCAAGAGAAAGTTTCCGATTTAAAAATATTTTTACCATATTATTACCATATTAAAGAAATTATAATATTAATTAATAAGTATACATAATTTGTACATATTTTACATCAATAGAAAACACATACATTTTTTAATTTGGTAATCCGACGGATAGAAAGGAAATAATGGAGGTAGACTTAATAATGTGTATTATTCTTTATTAACTTTATGTCATCATGGATTACTTTAATAAATGAGGTATGCCACGGCCCCTTTCCATCTGACCGAATCAGTGATTTAATACAACTGTTTTTTCTTCGGTCACAAATTAACAACGGGCATTATTGGAATAGGTTTATTTGAGACGATCGCTACGTTTATTCTTCTTTTGATTATGCAAGTTTTCGGAGGTAATTATTATGATATTTTGGACAAAATATTTGATAACATAATGATCAGGGAGAAGAGTTCACAATGTTACTACTTCTTCTTTGGATTGCCCAAGTTTTTGAAGACATGGTATATAGTGGACAAATTTTGGCGTCACTACTATACAATCGCAGTGACTGGTCTATGTACCGATAGCCGAAGAGAGAGTAGCTCCAGTGAGGGATGAGTTCATTTGCCAACTTCGCACCCATTCCAATTTGCCGACATTCATGTCAGGCGCTTATACAGCACTAACTCTGTCACTCTGAGAGGCACTTATACAGCACTAATTATGTCTCGCACTATATGCAACATACTTTCAGCCATATGATGAGCACCAGGGCGTGGCTCAGCGCTATTTACTTCCCACTTTTTCTGCCAGATATGGTGATTTTTATTTTTTTTTGCCGCTTGCTACTGGCTTGTAGTATCCGACTGAAGTTTCGCATCAGTTTCAACAACTGGTGGCTGCGAATGAGTTTCCCAATAGATACAAGGTTGATTCGGAAAAATGTCGCATTGTGATATTGATGAGACATGGAAACACCACTACGACTTTGAGATCAAATAGCAAAGCATGCTGTGGAAACAACAAGAAAATCGAGTGCCTAGTGTTGGCAAGATCATAGCCTCTATTTTCTGGGATGCTGAGAGTAAGTACAAAAGGAGCTGCCATGGAATTCACCGACCAGAGTCATAATACTATTGTAACACTTTTGGGGGGTCATAATGGCTACGTGTCGACTGGGCTATAATGGCCGTAGTGTTTTGGTTGGCCCAGCTCGCGAAGCAACTCCTATTCAGGAGCCTCTTTGAAAAGGAACCAACCCGGTGCATCCGCTGTGCGGCGGACATGGGGACGAGAACTCGGGCATGGCCTGGAGAGCTGGCGCACGGGGCAGGCAAACTGGCCGAGTTGTCACTGACTGATTCTGAAGGAGTTTAGAAGTGTATGCTTCTTAAGACGGCGGGGGTAAGCAAGTACCTCTAATGCTTATCCGATCTCGGGTGATAGTTGCCAAGCAAAGGCCGCCCCGTATCCGCCAAATTCCAGTAAGGAATGCCACTTTAGAGGTAGAGGACCGTGCAAGCGTCCTCGATCCTCTGACCAGACGTGGGATCAGAGTAATTTGATCCGCATCTGGTAGTAAGTGCGCGAGGATCCCCACTGGGGTTAAAAATTCCCAGTGCCTTGCGGTAAGGAGTTGGTCTCTTACGGGCCTAGGTGGAGCTTGATATGTAGATTTGTATTGTCTAAAGTCTCTGCGTTTCGCCTCGGGGTTATAGAACGATCGATATCGTGAAAACGCTCCGGGGTGGACGGGTTCGCCCGTAGTAGTTGACACTCCCAAATTTGCACCTTGAGCGGATCCTAGATTTGCCGTCCTTTTGCTTGCTTCCAGCCGTATTAGAAAGACTAAAAAGACTGGAAATTCGAGCCGATTTATTATAGGTTGCAATAGCGTGATAATACAAGAAATTTAGAAAAAATACCGATATTCTGTCTTAAATAAGCGACGACTACACAATAGATTAATACTTAAACCATACTGGAAGTTTCTAGATTCTGATAAAGTAAAACCCTTATAATATTAACATTGTGATTACTGTTTTTCGAAGTATCTCTCTGACAATTTATATACTTTCATTCTTTGAAACCATTGGGAAAAGCTTAGTCTTCCTTAGCCCAGTTTTATTTAAAGGTCTTCTCTATGGCTTCTCGGAACGCTATCGCCGCCACTTCTGGAGTCGTGAACCGCATACCTCGAAATGTATCCTTAATTTTTGTAAACAAAAAGAAATCGCAGGGGGCAAGGTGGTCCGGACTGTATGGTGGATGCTTCATCAGTTCCACGTTTGAGGCCCTCATAAACGCCGTCGTCATTTTAGCGGAGTGAACGGATGCATTGTCGTGATAGAGGACTACGCTGCTGCGAGGACGCTTCCCGCGAACTTTTTCTAAAACACTGGGTAAGCAAATGTTAAACTACCAATCTGCAGTGAATGTTTTTTTCGGTTTTCAAATGAAATTGTTGTGTATTTCCATTGTCAAATATAGGTATTACACTTTTATTATCTTTATTTTTCAGTTTTTTCAGTATGGCCCAAGTATAAAGCATTGAGACGAATCAGCCACCTAACAGCTAGGCACAAGCTATGGTTGCTGGGTACACCCCTGGTATGTGACTTTGACCATTCCCTAATTGAGAAAAAAACCAAAACTATGAACATGATCCGTATTATATTTTAATTTCTATTTTACTGTAGTTATTCCTATATTGATTGTGTTTTCATTATGTATTAATTTTAATTTTATTTCATATTTTTCTTTTTTATGGGTTCGAATAGTGATTTTGATTTTCTTAATATGCATCGTATTTCTTGGGATCGTACAACTTTAACGAATAATATACATATATTTTAAAGTGTCACGTAGTGTAATTTCATTTACGATAGATAATTTTTCATATTAGCTTTTAATTTATTTTTTCGTATCATTTTATTGGATGAGTGCATTTATATCTATACTTTAGACAAGATATTTTTATATCC
>JAOPUG010000215.1:715161-732658 GCA_027564375.1 Micropterix facetella
TAAGTAGATCCTATATCATCATCGTCGATCGGCGTGTCGACAAAAGTCTCTGCGTTTCGCCTCGGGGTGATAGAACGAACATATCGTTAAACGCCCCGGGGTGGACGAGTTCGCTCGTAGCAAGTGACATCTCCAGTTGACCTATTCCGTGGGGTCATTATGGCTACGTGGAGCCTGGGCTATAATAGCCGTTGGGTTTTGGTCGGCCCAGCTCGCGGAGTAACTCCTATTCAGGAGCGAAGAGGGACCAACCCAGTGAACCCGCTGTGCGACGGACCTGGAAACGGGAACTAGGGCATGACCTGGACAGCTGGCGCACGGGGCGGGCAATTGGCCGTGTTGTCACTGATTGATTCTGAGAGAGTTTAGAAGTGTACGCTTCTTTTAAGATCGCGGGGGTAAACATGTACCTCTAATACTTATCCATAGATATGATAGTGTGGGCCACCCGATCTCGGGTGGGAGTTGCCGAGCAAAGGCCGTCAAGAACCGCTACATTCCAGTTAGGAATACCGCTTAAGAGGTAGAGGACCGTGCAAGTGACCTAGGACCTGTGACCAGACGGGTGATCAGAGGAATCTGATCCGCATCTGGTAGTAAGGGCGCGAAGGCCCCACTGGATTTGAAATTTCCCAGTGCCTCGCGGCAAGGAGTTGGATTCTTACGAGCCTAGGTGGAGCTTGGTATGTAGATTTATCTACGTCCAAAGTCTCTATGTTTCGCCTCGGGGCGATATATCGATCGATATAGTTAAAACGCTCCGGGGTGGACGGGTTCGCCCATAGCAGTTGACACACCTCAATGACCTATTCCGTGGAGCTGTGCAGCTCGGGTCCTAATGACCATCTTTGTGATTTTATGGTCGACCCGACTCACGGTTCAGCTCCCATCCGACCCTTTCCCCGAAGAGGGACTAACCTTGTAAACACGCTGTGCGGCGTATCCGGGGAGTCTGATTAGCGTATACTTTTCTATAGAGCAGGGGTAGACATGTACCTGGAAAGGTCTATACTTAGGAACGATCTGTTGGCCACCCAATCTCGAGTGGCAAGCCGAGTAAAGGACGCCTCGGATCCGCGACAAATTCGGTACGACTTGATGCTATTTTGAGTAGAAGCCGCGCAAGCGACTTCGAATCTGTTACCGGACGGGAGGTCAAAGAAATCTGGCTACATCTGGGAGTTAGGGCGCGAGGGGGCCCACTGGGTTTGAAAATACCCAGTGCCTCGCGGTGTGTGGAGTTGGATTCTTCTCACGGGCTATTGGTGACGTTGGGTATATGGATCGTTGTAGTCTCAAGTCTTAGCATTCATCTTAGTGTGATTTAGCGATGAAGTTCGTTGTAACATCCTGAGGTGGCGGATTCGCCCGTAGCTTTGACACCAACAACTGCCCTGTTCCGTTCACCTGAACTAATTTCCGAATTTAGTTCACGAAGAAGCGCAATCGAGCCAAGGGAAAATAAATCTTCTGGAGGGGCCGAAATGCTGGAATGTGAAATACTGGGCAAGGACGAGTTTTGTGTGCATTGCATGTTGATTCGAGGATGGCGAAGATTGGCATGCCTACATTTACTATTCATTAATAAATATTACTAATTCAAATTCAAATAAACGATGTGTATGACTACAAGAGAAATGTACATATAATGTGAGTAAATACGCGCTAATTTTGTGGGCCGACGCGCTTTAAAGAGGAGCCTACGGATCGAGGGTTGCTCAAGGGCCGGCAGATTGGCCCGAAATTTACAGCGGCCAGGCCGGTCAATTGCGCGGTTCTCACTCCATTAAAACCGTGATATAAGGAGAAAAAAGAAGTAGTTGTAAACACGAACAGCTAATGTTGATTTATTCGAACGAGATGCTGTATTAGGGCGAGACACGATGGAGAGACAAACTACGTAGGACGGATCAAAGTTAATCCGCCGTGTTAGAGAGACCATATAGTCCCTCTGAATTGACCTTTACCCCAAAATAACTAAGCACAATTCTTAATTCTTCACTTACTCTTTCGCCGTCCATGGAGCCCATCTTTGGAACCAGCTTCCTTCTGTTATCAGAAATGCAATTTCACTTTCACTCTTTAAATATCTTTGAAAAATCACTACCTCTTCCAATAAAGCTAATCCCTTGATGCCCTGTTTCTATCCCACTCCTTCCATAGACATAATGCATTTTTTGTTTCCTTTTGCATATAACTACCAAATTCATGTATAATTTACAAAATTATCGGTCAGCTGTAAGAAATTTCTTAGTTGCTAAGTTCAGCGTTGTGAACAATTATTATATTAACGATAAAGAAGTTTTGTATCGTATTATAATAATAAAAATATGAATTTTATTGGAAATTAAAAATGGCCGACTTCGATAATGAACGGTCTTCTACTTCAACCAAGTCGGGATAAAACACCCGCAATTCCGTTATATTATTCTTCTGTTTACATGTACTCTTTTATGGTATATTCTACTCGTTTATGGAATCACACTCCATCAGACATGCATTTTCGTTGCTACTTTCAAAACGAAATTGATGAATAAGTTCCTTTCACATGGGCACTAACCAAATACTCATTCTCTCTTTTATCCTTCCCTGGGTAAAATAGTAAAACTATCGTATGTTGTAAATTTTAACGATAACTTTTTGGCATATTGTTTGGGTCATGCCTTTTGGTTAAAGTACGAAAAGCAATCGTTTTCATATATTATCAATTCGTATTAAACGAGTTCGAAAGCAAGAACATAGATAAGATCGATAAAAAGTATATGAAGAAAAGTATCGATATTAACTCTCATATATCTTATAAGTGCACTAAGTTATGCATAATTAAAAATTGAAAATTACACAAACAATCAAAAGAAAAAGCGAATACGACCAAATATTGGTTTTAGTTTATTTTAAATCTAACTATATTACTCAAGTTTAAGTACAGTACGATGGCAAGTAAAAATTAGGTTCTCAAATGTAAGATATCGCAATGAGATAGTGATGAGTGGTGTGATGAGTCCTATAGTTCTAGTGAGTCCGCCATTTGTCCAATTTCATTTTAAATCCAATGTAATTTTCTTAGTGTAATTTTCAATTTAGCTCTATAATATTCTATCTGCCAATGTGATTACAGTAAAATTACTATTGTTTTTTTCACGATTCTCATGCTACCATTTCTTTTTTGTCAAGTATCCTTGTGAATCATAATTGATATTGCATGCCTTTTCGGTATACTGTGTTGAAGTGATGTACCTAAAGATCTGTACAGCCTACACTCAATTGACTATAAACGGTTTTCTTCTTTTCTTCTTCTTTTCAATCTATAATGCAAAAAGTAACAAAAATTTCGGACTCTGGTGCCAGTCCCCCTACATTACACTGTTTTCAGAATTCGATTAATATTTCCATCTGATTAAATCCACGTGTTTTCCTTAACTCCATAAAGATTTCCAATTTTCTCATAAGTGATTAAAGTATAACTGCAATTAAGTATGTGAAATATCTACACGCAATGTGTTGGGTCTGAAAATTGGCTGTCTTTCTAGATAATGGCATGCTCGTCTTGGAAGAAGGTAAATTGTTAGTTTCTGCGAAAATTAGTACTTACGTTGGAATTTTGTCTAAGAAATTAGACATAAAATCTTCATATAACATTATGTTACTATAAGTAAACGTTTCCCATTAAAGTTGAATTTCAGGAAAACGTAAATGCGCCTACTAATAAGTAATATATTACACAATATATGTGCTGTTTTATCCATGTGCACTATTACCAGATGTAGTCATGAACAGATATGGGATAAATACCTCGGAAGTCTATAGC
Source organism: Micropterix facetella (assembly GCA_027564375.1). Classification (NCBI taxonomy): domain Eukaryota; kingdom Metazoa; phylum Arthropoda; class Insecta; order Lepidoptera; family Micropterigidae; genus Micropterix; species Micropterix facetella. The sequence goes on from JAOPUG010000215.1 coordinate 718,970, forward strand.
ACAGCGAATCCCAAAGTGGTCTTTATGGATCCCCAGGACTCGATTACGGCCATGTCTGCGATAGAAAAATATGGATGCACGAGATGTAAATGGGGGTTCACGGATCTCATTTACGTAGGGCATCTAAAACATTTAGGCGTTCCGAAAATGTTTTATTATTCATTAAACAGATTATGTGTACAGCATAGTATGTATTTTCAAGTTATATAATTCGCAACACACAAAGGCAAGTGTCACAAATTATGTCGTGAATGAAAATCAACACTTATATACTTCGTATTGCATAATTAGTCGATTGAGGAGGTCAATTCACATGACTAACGAGGGATGGACGACGTGCCAGCAAGAAGCAGTACCGCTTCAAAGGATGTACGGGAGTAGGATAGGCGTGTCATGCAAATACGAGCGAGGTAGTGCTTTTATGAGTGTGGCGTAGAATACAAAAGACAATTCTTTTAAATAATCTTATAATAAATAAAAATAAAAAACCAAATAAAATCAAGATTCTTAAATCTGGTAATAAAACGTATTCATTAATTGTTAATAAAATAAATATGTTAAAAAATAACATTGCTTAATTTTAATTTAAAATGTCAAAAATAAAATAGTCCATTATCTAAAATATAAATGTCTAAATTTCTGCAGATTCTCTCCTTACATTGAGTTTCCTTTATATTTAATAAGTCAATATTCTAGAATCGATTATTGTAAGTATTGTATTATTGTAAGTATTGTATTATTGTATTATTGTATATTGTATTGTATATTGTATTATGTATTGTAATGTATATTGTATATGTATATGTATGTATTGTATATTGTATTGTATATTGTATATTGTATTGTATATTGTATTGTATATGTATTGTATATTGTATATTGTATTATTGTATTATTGTATTGTATTATTGTAAGTATTGTATTATTGTATTATTGTAAGGATTATTGTAAGTAGACATTTAAAGACTACTTTTCATCCATACATATTTTGCAAATGTCTCCAAGGGAAAATTAGCAATAGCAGTTTTATAACAGTTGCTTCATATTTGCCCCTGTGTAATTTTCTTTTTTGCTTATAACTCGAGAATCAATGAACAGAAATAATTGATACAGATACTAATCGATTCCCGAATATCGATTAATACATAGACATTAAGAAAAAAGTTATGCTTTTAATTTAGTTCTCGAGATATTCAACTTTGAAATTGTGATGAAATTGTGAGCCATCCGTTTGTAAGGCAGCACCCGATACAATTTATGCATGAACCCCTAAAGCTTATGTGCTCTTCCATTTGATGAATAAAACAGATTTCTGAAAGAATTTTCAAAATCGGACACCTTGTTCTTGAATAATGGCCTCTTATGCCTAGCATTGTAACTCAAGAACGTATAGTCAGATTTCAATAATGTCTTCGGTAATCAGGTTTTCTTTAATTCGCAGAACTAATAGTGTTAGTGATCGTACTACTAAAAATGTGATTTTTCAGTCGTCCGATTGTATGTCAGCTCCCAGACTTGGATTATAAACGCTACCCCCCCCCCCCCCCAATTCTAATCAGTTTTTCCCATTGATGAATAAAACTGACTGGGGGCAGAATTTTCGAAATCGTAAACGCGTTCTTGAGATATCGATGACTTATACAGACAGACAGATGAACACATTTTTTTATGTTTCTCTGGTTCTAAATGTGCTGGAAAATTTTATTTTGATCGAAATCTATTTTTGATTTTTTGGAGCGAAGCTCTTTTGCCGGGGTTACGCGCGGCGAGAGTGAAGTGGCAAAAAATGTAACGGGACGCTTTTGGTGAGACGCTTTACCGTCAGAAGTGCGAGACGCCTCTTTCGATAGATGGCAGATGGCAGTGCCGTTCAAAAAATTCTTTAAAATAAACATTGAATTAGTAAAGAGCTTCGCTCCTATCGGGTGTCCCACGATACCTCTGTCTTTTTTATATTATTTTAATATTCGATATCGGTATTCCATTGTCCTGTCGTTTTATTAAGTCATTTTAAAAAAATATAGAATAATTGGAATAGTGTCGAATCAGTAGACGTGCTTCATTATTATCATAGGTAATTTTCAATACAACAAATGCCCATAATTAAAATGTTTTATCATTATTATTCACTTAATTTTAAGGTAGGTACATATATGTAATTCATGTGTTTTTTTCATATGACATGTTGGTCGGCGCCTTGGTTTTGAGGTGGACAGATGAGATGAGCGTTATACGGCCCTGGAAATGGAAGAAGGTTGGGTTTATAGGAGGACAGGGGCCGTAGATCGATCATAGAATTGCCTTTTAACCTCGCTTCGTATCATCCTCTCCTCCGTCTACCTGGTGCACAATTTTGGCCGATGGGTTCCATTACCTCGGAACGTGTGTGTTTCGTTTTGTTTTCCTACATAAATATGTTTTACCAGTTGATTCACTACACGCTTCATCACTGAAGTAGTTTCTTTAAAAGTATCTCAAAATAAAGATTTAAATATAAATTAAAAATATACTTGAAAATGAACTAAAAAATTTAAATTGGAACTAAATAAAGGAGAAATAATGCATGTTGGGTGATAGATGGCGTTACGTTTAAACTTTTGCGTATAGCACAAAAAATCGACATGACAAAATAATATTGATTTATTTTCAGAAAAATACAATATTTTTTTTGTCTTAGTATTGTTTTTGCATAGATGACAGATTGTATAAATATCCAGCTTTATCTCGCCAATCCTCTTGCCTATCTAGGTGTTAGCGCCAAAGACGTTCGTCATAAATATGATGCCACTTAGTTGAAAATTTAAAATATTAGACTTACTTTATTTCTGCTATTACCTGATGTACATACTGTTTTATAAAAAAAACTAAGAAACATTTAGTGATATTAAAGAAGAATCTGTTAGTTAATTCATCAGTATAGATTTAAATTTATTGATATTTAATTATTTGTCGATATTCACTCTTGTGCCTATAAAACATTGGTTTTATTGATATTAGCGAAAATGTTATTCAATTCGGCCTCGAACTTCCCAAATTTTTCCACTGGTCCTTACCAATCAATCAATCAATTATGTAAGAATGTAGGTAAATCGGTCTCGTAGATTGGTCGCTGCTTTATATTTAAATTTATATAGCATTCCCGTAGGCACGATATTTAAGTAGTAGTGATATGTTCTGTCAGCTACTACACATCTTGTCAATAAACCATTTTCTGAAGTAATATTTCCGGAATGCTACAAAATAGCAACGGTTATACCATTCTTAAAAAAAATAGCTGATTAAAGCCACGGGCGAACCCGCTATCCCAGGGTGTTTCAACGAACTCTATCGTCATATCACCCTGAGATGAACGCATAGACTATAGGACAATACAATGCACAGTCAAGCTACGCCGCCAGCCCGTCAGAGTGCGACGTCTTACGGCGAGGCACTGGGAATCGCCACCCAGCGGGCATAGCCTCACCCCCTGACTCCCAGATTTAAACGGATTTCTCCATCCTCCCGCCTGGTCAGGGGTTCGAAGTCACTTGCGCGACCTCTACCTGATGTAGTGTACCTACGCGGTATTCCGTGACTCGGAAATATCGCGGATCCGAGGCGTCCTTTATTCGACAAATGTTACCCCAAATCGGGTGGCCAATGGATCGTTTCTAAGGATACATCTACCACCGCGTCTTAGGAAACATACCTACATCCCCCGGGTATTCGCCGGAGTTGCAGGCTTGCGTGCAAGTGCTCTGCCAGTCGTCCCACAAACCGCCCAGATCTGCCTGACGTGTTTTCACGGATACGCACGCCCGCTCCCAACTGTCAGAGACTGCAGGGTACAGCCGAAGGCAAATTTCACTGTAATCTTAATTGTTTAAGTCCTTCTTCTATGAGGCTTCCGGATGGGCGTTGAACTGTGAGTTGGGCCGACCATAGATCACATAAAACTGGCCATCACCAACCCAAGCTGCACGGAACCATTAGGATCCAATACCAATAGGATCCCTCAAACAGGCCGGATCTTGCACGCTGAGATTTCTTTTTGTTTACAAAAATTAAGGATAAACTTCGAGGTATACGGTTTACGACACTAAATAGGTGATAGCGTTCCGAGAAGCTATTGAGGAGACCTCTAAAGAAGACTGGGCCAAGTGCTCTTCCCAATGGTTTCAAAGAATGAAAAAGTTTCAGGGAGAATACTTTGAAAAACAATAACTACAATATAAACATTACAAGTGTTTTACTGTATCAGCATCCAAAAACTTTCAGTATGGCCTAAGTAGCATGTACCATCGCTTCATCACATCATAAGGGAATGCCCAAATCATACTTTCTTTATTCTCATTTCGAAAATCCACTCGGCTACACCAGAGGCTGTGAGATGGACTGTGAGTATGCCAAACTTGGCCCAATATAATTGAAAATATTTAGCATTTTTTGGCAAGTATGTAGGTACAGTTTAATTATCGCCTTCGGTAGCGTCCTACTTTCGGCTCTGACAAAACGTGATTACTTATGAACGACCTCCAGCTGATAAAGCATGTAGCAGTGTGAAGTAGTAACTGTACGAATTTTCATAAACTGCGTCAATTGTTTGACATATTTTAAGTATTACCTACATTTTGACGAAATTATTTATCTTTATCTGTATCTTATAAAACGGAAATTGTGTCGCATTTATTAACGAAGATATTGCTAAAAAAATAGTAGAAACAATGTTAATATATCGTTGATAATACTTTCGGTTTTCGTTACTTTTGGGTATGGTTTCGATATTACTTTCGGTATTGCGGTAGGTACAGTCAACAATTATTTAATTATAAATAAGTCTGTTTACTTCATTATTTTGTCTTTTTTCCTAGTGTATTTACTTTTATTTTGGTGTATACTCGTATACATACATATGTACCTATATTACATTATTATACTGGAACCTACAGATTTTTTTCTACACATTTAGTGTTGTTGACTATCAGTTTTATTTCTTGTATAATATTTAGTATTTTACTTCGATTTTGTTACTATGCACGATAACTGGAATAAACTACGTCCGATTTGAAAAAATCTTTCGCCAATCGATAGTTATGGCCAATTCGCAGAGCCCCGTTGATTTTGGGACTGTAAAACCTACGGTTTTTTTATTTAAAGTCAGTTAAGTTTGCAGCTGCCACCTCTGCCAAAATATCAAAACGTATGTATTAGGCGACTATAAGTATGTAGGACGTCTTTTTCAATAGATTTTTATATTTGGAGCTCTATGCGGATGGATTGTGCATTCCTATGATGATAGGTGAAAAACAAAATCTCACTGAACTAATTATTAAATTAATTTTACAATATAATTTTATATTTGAACAAAAAAATTATATCACGACAACAAAGAATCGCAGTTTTGCGTAAGATCATCGAGTACCAAATGACTCTATTTTTAAATCTTATAATCAGATATAAATATGTTGCTCGTAGTTAAAATTACGATTAATTTGAAATATAATGTGAAAAATATAATCGCTTTACGTCGCGCGAACACCGCTATATACTACATAATGCTTGAAATGTTTCGATAAAATTATTTTGATAGAATCGTAGTGCGGCCGCTATCAGGCGCACAAAAACGGGTCATGTGATCACAGGTAAAATTAAGAAAGATTTATTCATATATATATAAGCACAATATATTTGCTTACACAAAAGAAGTAATCCTTGTCTAATGGTGAATTCAAAAGTGTAGAATTGAATAAAACGTCAGTTTCATGGACTAAAAATTATTTACATTTCATATATTTTTCCTTTTAACTTTTATCGTATTATAACATCGAACGGGTCACAATCAACCGCACGCAGTTTTTGGAGAGCTTATTCTCTGTGCAATTAAAGTGGAAGAATATTTGGGATGTCATGAGATTAATCTCTGACGTAACATTTGAACTCCTTTCAGACAGTAACTTCTCTTCATTGAGGGGGGGCATTATAGGAGTAGCACAATGGATCTATTATGGCTGATTATGGTTTACGTGCTCAGTGAAAGTAATTACTTTAGACTATCCTGAACATCCTAATACATACATACATACTAGAAAATAATCATATGAAATCGAAGACTATTGCTGTTGTTTGACATTATAAAGGGGATAAAACGAATTTACCGCGTAAAGTTTGTAACACCCGACGTTTCGGCGATGTTGAAACCGCCGTTGTCCAGGGTAAACTTAATTTCCGTCAATCGTCATCCGTTGCTCTGCGGGTAGGCAGCAAACTGCTGCTGTTACTGCTCAGATTGTAACGGTGGTGGTGTGCTGGCGGGTTCCGCGCGCGCGAATTTTTAAAATCTGCGGTGCACACAACACTCACTGTACGTCGTGTTACGTTCTTGCGCTCGGCGATCGGCATTGAGAACATTTTAAGAAGAGGGTTCAACGCAGTAGAGAGTTTGAAACCGTCATCTATATTGACGTTCGGGGTTCTTCTTATTTCAATGGCTTCCCGGGTCATGGGGGGACAGTAAAATTGTTTTTTAGATAGCACTATGGGATTTTGTAACTGCACCCAGTGGTTGGTTTCGCTATCCAATAGTGATCGCAGATCGCGGATTTTTCTCGTTGAACGTTTTAAATAGCTTTGATGTGTTCCATCAGTTGAGTGGCTATGGACCGTTTCATTTGTCCAACGTATAGGCTAACCCACAGCCGCGTTCGACTTTATACACAGTAGTATTACATCCTTTACTGGCCTCAGAGATCGAGCTATGTTTTGGGGTCGGTTTGAAGTTCGTTTTTATTTATTCGATCTGTCACGCCATTGGCATATGGTAAGAATGCTCTTGATCTGCTCGATTTCTGCGTTTCAGTGTTACAAATTTCACGTGGTAAATTCGTTTTATCGTATTTATAATAATCATATGGGTTGAAGTTTGACAAACCCAAGGGTTGTCCCCCTACCAAGTTTATTAAAATGTGTTTTACAGTCTACAAATATTTTCGACTAAAAAAACAACTGATAACTAATAACTAATAAACTAGGTAATAATGATCGAGATTTGTCGTCATTATAATTTCAAACTGCATTCCACAATAGCAAAGCATTTGATTAGTAACCAGCGTTTGTTTTAACAAAAAAAAATACAGATTAAGTATTGTATACTGTTGTTTGTGCAAAATCTTCCGTGACTCAGGTAATTATTTCGCTGGTCAAAGAATCGAGGCAAAATGCCAATGAAACGAAATAAACTAACTAAGCACCTATATAAAAAGAGACTTACCTTCTTTCAAGAACTTTTGGTATTACTTGTTCGTTAGTTGAGCTAAACTAAACGTAAAATTTTGAATTTTTATAACGCGCGAAACGCGTCGCACTGTCCCGTGGCACTATAACAAACTGTGTAATGCAGCTATAGTACACATGCTAATCGAGGCACACGATAATAGTGAAGGACTAATAATAATGCAATATCGTATGTACAGTTGAGTTTGTCAACTGTTACGAACGAACCCGGCCACCCCGGAGCGTTTCAACGATATGTTCGTTATATCACCCCGGAGTGAAACACGTAGACTTAAGGATGAAGACGAATCTACGTTTCAAGCTCCACCTCAGCCCGTAAGAGTCCAACTCTTACCTCGAGGCACTAAGAATTTTCGATTTCAACTTGCAGCATCCATGTAAGCGAGAAAATTAATTTGAGGTGAGCTAGATGTGAAGGGATTCACGGGAGTGGATTAAGGCTTCCCTAGGTCTTATTATACCTAAAACCGATTGTGTTTACGGCATAGTATTTTAAACTTATATAAACGTCCATACATCACAATAAACAAACGCGCGCGTCACAAGTGTCTTGGAATGAAATTTCAACTCGAATTACATCACTAGTCGATTGAGGAGGCCAATGCACCTGAATAACGATGGAAGCTGTGAGCAAGATATGTGAATACGTTACGACGACGTGCGAGAGGGACGCAACGCCGCTTCATGTGCAAGCAGTAGAACAGACCCGTCACACGAATGAACAGGCGAAGTAGTGCTACATGTGCAGTGATACATGTGTATATTTCTCAAATAATACGTACTTCAAGGTTGTGGTCGCTTGGAAATGTATGTGCACCGTGCAAAATTAACATATGTAAGAATTTTACTTGGTTCTGATTAGTTTCGTCCCAAACCCAAATACTTACTTGAATTTTGTGCCTTTTCAATAAAAGTTATAAATAAAAATTGTGCATTTTTACAGTTGTCCACTCTACAAAAAAAAATTATCAAAGTTAGCAGTTGTCAAAAATACATTTAAAGTTAATAAGTTTAAAGAAATCCAATATTAGATAGGCAGTGGGTTTACGAAAATAAAACAAAAATCGGCAAGTGGTGTACAGAGCAAAAGAGTTTGGGTACGTCTGATCTAATCTATAAACTTTATAGTGAGGCTACTTTGTATTTAAATGTCTATTGCAATAAAAAATCCAAAACATAGTAGAATATTTTAAAAATGTATAAAAGATAAAATATATTTTTTTTTTTAAATGGTTTCATTTGTTTATATATTTATTTGATTACAAACAGGCAAGCTGATGTGTTATTTCTAGAGGTTATGTAATATTTATGTGTATGTATTACCGAGATTTTTTAAATATAAGGTACAACAATAAACAAGGCATAACTAATTCCATTTTCAATTAAAAAAAATCAATAACAAAACAACAAATTTAAAAACAACAAAGCCATCAATTTCATTATAAGTAAGATCGAGCCGTTTTTTTATTAGTTGTTTAATGGCGTTGCTCTGATGTCGTCCTCTAGCAAAAGTTTATATTCTTCGGCTACTCAATTTGCTAAGAAGAATTTTCAGAAATTGGAAAAAACTTATTTTTGCAAGCTTGAAAAGGTGTTTACAAAGTTATAGTTTCTGGCGGGAGTGAATATATTGTTTAAGTCTGTACAATATATTGTTCATATTCGTGCATGTCTCAATCGAATCTCTCCTCTGACCCATTATATCTCTATAGTGTGATTAGATCCAGGATAGCCAGTATGTATGCCAGTCGTCTTCATATGGCTTGTTATAGGGAAATTTAGGTATCTTGGTAGCCCGCCTCTAAACGTTCTCCAGCAGAATGGTGATCTTTACTGAAGTATGGTCTTTGGGGCTTAATGGTTCCATGAAGCGTAGGCCGCAAAGCCAGCTTGTATGTGGCCAGCCCAACTCATGATTCAGCTCAGTTCTGGGAGCCTCCAATAAGAGGTGATTTGGATGGAAGAATTCCCTCGAGCATGCTTAGGTAGTGCACTCTTCAAAAACAGTGTTGTATCTGGATGAAAAACTGGAAGAGTCTGGAAATGTACTTTTCCTCAGAAGTGATCTGGTGTCATCCACCGTTAGCCACCCTATCCCTGTGGCAGTGGGAAAAGGGTGACACTGGCTGTAACTAGGCCACACTAGAGGCTGTAGAGGCTGGCGTAACTGACTCCGTCTCTGGCCAGTCTATTGGAAGAATATTTCTTTCCAAACCTGGTAAGCAAAGAGCGAGAAACCTCTAGTGGCTTGCCAGTGCCATTGTGGTTTCAGAAAGTCCTCTGATAGGCAGTGGCGTAACTAGATCAGTAGATTATGTCCCAAAGTCTCTGTGAATTATCTGAGGGTGAAAAGACGAAATCGATCCTTATACCATAGATTAAATTAATCAAAGCTTATACTTAGGCCATACTAAAAGTTTCTCGATTCTGATAAAAATAATTGTAATGTTTATACTGTATTTACTATTTTTCATAGTATTTTCCCTGATAACTTATACACTTTTTCATTTTAATAGAATTAATTTTACTAATATAATTTTATTAATATAAGTATGCAGAATGACTTTAGCAATATAATAGGTGACACGAATTGGCATTTGTGTGTCACCTATTATATTGCTAAAGTTATTTATCATGTCAGTAAATATTGGTCAATTGATTTAAAGCCTGATAAATATATAGGATATTTAAATGTTCACTATTCGTAATCATTCGTGGTCAAGTACGTCAATATAGATAAGCGCTCAGCTTATCGGCATCATGGAAAGCTTTTCATTTTAGTTAGGCATATAGTGGCATGCTATATTACTAATAGGCCGATTCTACTTACTTAATGTATGATATTTATCTCCAATGTGAGCACTGTTATGGCCCAGTATAGTAATGTGTACTTAGTACAGAGTTAGGTTGAGATCGAGCTACGAGCGAACTCGCCACTCCGAGGCGTTTCAACGAAATGTATCGTTATGTCGCTCCGAGATGAACGCAAGAAATTTTGAATAATAGTTAGAGACCGACGCCCTTATAGCGAGACAATAAGCAAGCAAAGCTACATTCAGCGGGCTAGCCTCACCCCTAACTACCAAATTTAGACGGATTTCTCCATCCACCCGTTTGATCCCGGGTTCGAAGTCGCTTGCGCGGTCTCTACCTGTTGTAATGTACGCGGCATTCTATCAGCCGGAAATATCGCGGTTCCAAGGCGTCCTTTACTCGAAATTCCACCCGAGATCGGAAGCCATTGAATCGTTTCTAAGGATAAATGACAACGGGTCAACAACTACCCCCGCGTCTTAGGAAAAATACATTCCCAGGCCCCTCCGGGTCTCCGGTAAACCGACCAGTGCGTCATACGCCCAGTTCCACCCAAGGTTCCGTCTCCAGATCTGCCGCACAGCAGGTTTACCGGGTTGATCCCTCTTTGAGGAGGCTCCCGGATAGGAGCTGCTCCTTGAGTTGGGCCGACCGAGTTGACAAAAGTATCCATCAGGCACAAGCTACACGGAATCATTTGAAACCGGCGGGAGGCAGAGTGTTACCATACAGTACCAACTTCGTACAGCGTGGCCACTCCCTGCCTCCGCCAATTCCTTCCCTCATATCAATTACCCATTATCTACCGCTCGTAAAGGTCGACCGGACGCCAGGCGATAAATATCTTTCATTTACGTAGCTATGGAAAGATTAGCTGTATTTAGCAATACGTTTCTAAGATTTTATTTGTATACAATCTCTTTCTCGCAAACATTGCGAGAAAGAGAGAGAGAGAGCGCCGCAAATGAATCAACCGCGAGTCCGTGTGTACTTAGCGCGAACTATAGTTTTGAGCTTATTTAACCTGAACGTGTTTAACGTTCAAGTCGATAAAAGTTTGATTCTATTAAAACGATAGAGTACCGTGTACGGAATACATTATCCGTACTTGTATTATAAACAATATGTAACCAAATACATACACTCCGTTCATCGTGCAAAGATATAAAACAACATTTACGTATTAATTACACAGACCTCGCCCAGCAAAGTGAAAGCCAGTGTCAGCTTATTGAATTCACTCAAATACACAACACAGCTTTGTATGTGTCTTGTAAAATGGGTCCCTTTTAGTTTACAATATATTGCTGTTTTATGGTCGATATAGGTAGATCCTTTTATTTTAAAATGTAAATAATGAAAGAGTATTTAAATAATAATTTAGTGTTTTTTCGTTCAAAACAGTAACTTACGATAAACGTTATGTTTCAAAATGCATGAACTTCCTAACTTCCAGTTTAACTATAATGCAATAGTCTTTGTTAGTTGTGTCTATTACAGACATAATTCAATATCATTATTTCTTGCATTGATGTAAAATCATTCTCATATTTAAAGCAAAACTAAGACAATATCTGATCTGTCACTGATTTTACTCAGTAAATGAGTAGTCCAGTCAATATGGGGGTTTGCCCTGCAAAAGGTGGTATAGAAATGATTTTGATATATGTTATTTAGTTCCGGGCCCCGATGAAAATCCAAGTTTTCGACCTTGGGGATGGTCGGCGCGGTCCGTCATCATGGATTTCTTCTTCTTTTTGATTCGCCATCTGGTTTTTTTTCAACATAATTCCCCAGCGATTGGCCCTACGACAAAAAAATCTATTACAAATTTGAAGAAGACTCAATTTTCTACATTGTTTGTATGAACATGTTTTGGAAGTCTACGGTATAACGAGTTACAGCAGCGGGAACATACTCCTCGTCTTTCTCATTTTAGAAATCATTTGTACCTATTCATAACATACTTATGATAATGTAATCCTCTAACCCGTTTCCACACTCAGAATGTCGGCCTCCATTCATGTCATCGCCTCATCTTCGTCGTCGCTCTCGACGATGACCTCTGGTGCATTCTCGCATGATTCACCACTGCAGAATCTGCATACAACAGAGCACTTCAAACCTCCTTTTCTGTAGCCACATGCTCAACCGCATCCCTTCTTGCAATTGCATGCAGTGATATTTAATAAGTTATCTGGGTCAGGTTTCTCTGTCATTAGTGCAGGAGTGAGTCCATAGATATCAAGTTTCCAGCCCCAGACGGATGGATTTTTTGGATATCATACCATTTTTGGACTTGGTGGCAGGTCCTAAACGCATGGTACCGTACAGCGTCCTTCGTTGGCGATAAAGTCGATTTTGAGACACGTTGGTAGCGGACGTCTTCCAAGGTTTCCTCGTCCATGTTACCACCATACAAAGCAACGATTTATCGTTTTTTTTAACGATCACGCTTTAGCGTGGTCCACCGTCTGCCATGTCTTCTGGTTGGCATTCAAATATTTGAAGATGCCAATGACAAAATTGAGTCTTTTGTGTTTTTGGATAAGTGTGTTTTTTTTGTTTTTTCTTGTTTGAAGAGGGATGTTATCGTGTCACAGCCGCTAACCGTATGTAAAATGGGGATGTTTTTGAATGCTTCTTTTAAATTTAAACTATTCGCGGAATACATTCTTTCAGCAGTTTTGGCTCTCCCCGATTTGCGAAGGTAGATGTTGGTTTTGGATGATCCTAATGCAGTCAGCAGAACTAATAGATCGACCAGCCTGCTTAACAACAAAAGCAGCCTGTTCGATTTTTTTTGTCAGCATCGAAATCAGACGCGCTTTATTTTTTTCATTGGTCAAAAATCGATCTTGAGAAACTTGAGCCGTCATTGTCTCATCGATAGAAACTTCTGCAGACATGCTTTTTCGTTCGGCGAAGTCTTTCTGCGATCTTTATTTTAAACGCCTATTGATTATCTAAAATAAAGCTCAAACTGGGTTTTTGCCTTTTCACTCCTTATTCTTTGTGATGAGACATGAAATTAGTAGGTAGGTTTATTTAAGATTTATTTTATTTTGACGATAAACGTATATTTCATTTTGATAATTTCATATGATACTATATTAAACTAATATGTTTCCCATACATACCTAATTATAATAATAATTGTCGTTATTGTTAACTAAAATTATTAATGGGAGATACATGTATGTAATAAAACTTTAATTACATGAACATTTAGGCGGGTATTTAATCTATTGGTATAACATTTGTGCTTAAAACATTTGTAATGTATTACTTCAGCCCATCCAAGGGGGCGGGGGAGGGTCAGGGGGGGGGTTGAAGTTTTACAATCGTGCGATTTAACGATATTAAATAGTCCAAAAAGACTTTTCTCGATGTTTCACTGGTCTTAGAGTTGTTCTCGGTCTTTCACTGGCCACAAATGGCTACGTGGAGGTGGGCCATAAAGGCCGTTATGTTTTGGCCGGCCCATACTTGCGGAGCAGCTCCTATTCAGGAGCCTCCTCGAAGAGGTACCAACCCGGTGAACCCGCGAAGCGGCTGACCCGGGGACGGGAACTCGGGCGTGGCTGGACAGCTGGTGCACTGAGA